>JAECUM010042639.1:0-44274 GCA_016617855.1 Megalonaias nervosa
ATATATATATATATATATATATATATATATATATATATATATATATATATACACACACACACACTTTTTATAATAATTTTAACTACATCTCTGAAGCCACTGGACATATTGATTTTGGAAGAAGAATATAGAGTGGACATGTCTAATCTCTACTGGAATGGAAACTCCTTTTGAATAATTCCTTATTTGGTTTGGGAATTTTATGCTGTTTGGTAGACATAGAGCTAATATTGGAGGAGGGAGGATGTTACCAGGTAGCCTATAATGGAATGGTAAATTTAAATAGGAGCACTGTTACTGAACACAGTAGACTTTCTCAGATGAGTTCAGTCCTTAACAGGTAATATTTTCAACTTATCAAATAAGTTTTCCATGTTTTCTATTTGGCCTGATGTTAGACTGAATGCTCTCTTTTGAGGACATGCTATAGCTTTGCTATGTTTTTTTCATTTGACTGAACCCTTATAGTATTAATCTAAATAGGGTGTATGCAAGTATTATAAAATTGTTTCCTGTGCCTTCCTGGGAGAAAATGTTTTATCTTACTGAGAAGTTATAAACCTGAATTAACTTTTTACTGATATATTTTATATATTTACTCCATGATAGATTATTATCTAAAAAAACCCATCAAGAATACTAACATAACA
Organism: Megalonaias nervosa; assembly: GCA_016617855.1. NCBI lineage: Eukaryota > Metazoa > Mollusca > Bivalvia > Unionida > Unionidae > Megalonaias > Megalonaias nervosa. The sequence continues at coordinate 651 of JAECUM010042639.1, forward strand.
GACCATCTGCAAATTTATATCCTAACATATTAGACATCTTAAATCCATGACTGCACTATGGGCAGACCATATACAACCATGGTTATACATATCCATCTATCGCCAAATGAGAGGCTGTCCATGGTCATCCAAAACTACACTGAGTGACCAGATATTGGATAACCATGCATGTTTGTCTATAATTCGTCTAAGGTCAGGCTTTAATCAACCTGAATCCAAATCTAGTTTATAATCGTCAGAAGGTGTAAATATACCATGCTACCATCAAGATAGTTGTTTTAAAGTGTTTCTGCATGCTGATAAAATAAACTGGACCATAAATAGCTAATTGGTTATGCCTTTTCGTATATAAAACACTCATCTTTGGGGTGGGGTGTGGTAGAAAAGGTATGTACAGTATCTATGAAACTGATTATGAGTGGTGTGAGACAAGATGATGGTGGTGCAAGACCTTGGAAACACACTAGTCTAGTAGGAATTTTAATGAATCTAGCATTGCACTTGAATGAATAGGAAAATAAGGTAAAAATAATACCTGAAAGTATAAAACAAACCAGGAGTGCAGAGATACTGCCAGGATTTTATCAAAAGAGAGAAGCTCCACCTTGTCACCGATATATGTGGTGGGGAGTAGGAAAAAAATGGGGAGGAGGAAACAGTCAGAGTTCAGTATTTACTTAACACTCAAATATCAATCTCTCTTTCTGCTGCTTCAATCTATAAGGGCTGTACTGAAATCAAGATCCTCAAAGACTGTCTTCTCTAGTTGTATAAACATTAATCTGTTGATGGTTCCTGGAGTTAATCTGTTTCTTATCTGATATTAATATTGTTCTGTGCTGAGTTCCTATTTTAACTTTTACTCTTTTTACATTTTAAAATTTTAACTTTTATTTGGCAAGCTATATACTTGTATAGCAAGTATTGTGCTGATATTGTCAAACCACCTACCTACATACCAATCTACTGACTGAGACAGGCATTCAAATCTAAAACAAATCAAAAATATCATTCTTTCTATGATATCAAAGTAAAGGTCTTATAAAGTGTTATTAAAAACCAGAGATTAATCTTGTTTTTGTATTGTTATTTTTTTCCCCAACATTATTTAAAAATTCATTCCAAAGCTATTAGGCAACAAAAGAAATATGTGTTTCCTATTGCAATGGTTTTAAAATTAGGGAGGCAGGGCTTTTTTTACATTTCCATTTGGGGTGGAAAAGTGCTAGGGTTGGCAATGAGAAACAGGGATGGTCAGACAACCAGAAACACACATATTTATTTTGTGCCTTATCATAGTTCATCCCTAGAAGCCAGATTTTATTAGGTGAAAGACATGGGCTTTCAGTAACCTTGGAATGACAGACTGGTATAAGTACAGTTGGAACATGCACCAAAAATTACCTTTATTACCTAGTGCACATAAGTATTACATGACAAGCATGCAGCATGATCTAATATCCCTATACTCATGCTCTTATAAAATACAGAGTTAACCAGTGTAACCTATCACCATACAAAACGGATAAATATAGTCATTAATATGGAAAGTTTACTACTGAAAAAACATTTACTTCCAACCACACTGGTCAAAATGGGTTTGTGAATAGACTAGGTCAGGCATGTGCATATTCCTTCACCAACAGACTCGTTATGATACCTAGTTGGTTTTACATTAAAATGGAGCCAATCATGCATCCAATATGGCTACCATGATGGCTGCCTTGAAAATCTTGCTATCACTACTCCCCTTGAATAGATGGTCATATTGGCTCAGAGTTTTAAGCAAAAGACTTCTAATGATGTTTACTTGGTCTAATTAAATGGTGTCAATCTGACATCCAATATTTAAACCATAGCAGCTAATCTCAAAGTCAAAGACTGTGAATTACAAGTAAGACATTGCGATCCATATTTCATGCTTTACTGGGGCCCCAAGTGGCCAAGTGGTCTAAAGCTCTCACCATTATGGATCATTGCCATCTCACCTCTGTCTGCATGAGTTCGAGTCTCAGGTTCAGCCAATGTGGGTATGTGAGAAAGCTTGCCAGTAGCTTCTCATGGGTCAGTGGTTCCTTCCCAGGGCTTTTCCAGGTTCTTTCTCCACCATTAATACTGGTCGCCATGTATAAATTTCTTGTGCTGAAAAATGGTGTTAAACCCTACAACAACAACATCATGCTTTACTGACTTTTATTAAATTCTGTGGGGTTTTTCTGTCACTGCCTGAAACGTTAAACTAGATGACTGCATAGATCTCTCTTTTATATGACACCCATACAGTGTTGCACACTGAGCACGTGCTTGCAGAATTCCCCCAAATTTTTTCTTCTATGTCCCCCAAATCTTGGTCTATGCCCCACAAAGCACACATACATTTCATTAGTGGATGCCCACCCGCATCTGTGTTAGTGCTAGCAATTGCCAAAGTCACAAAAGGTGATAAACTGTAATATGGCAACGAATATCTATTTTGAAACAATGTACTATCAATGTAAGCATTTGAAATACATGGTAGTCATCCTAGTTGCAATAAAAAGTGTTTTGACAGCCATTAGTGTCAGGTATTTTTTAGATTACAGTCACCCCTATGGTGAGGAAGAGTTAATTTATTTTTGAAGTTGAATTAATGCCAAAGCAGACTGAGTTTATGTAAATACATAATTTAATCACTGACTTATTAGTTTTGGAAAGAAAAATAATTGAGAAAGCATATGTATAGGTATTTGTTATAATAAATGCTGGTGTATAATAGATTTACAATAATGTTCAATGATAGCAAGATTCTGAACAGAAAATTCCATAGTGCGGCTCATTTCAGGTTAATCAGATATTCAAACTTGTTAATGTTTTCATGAGTGATTCAAGAACATGTTGTAACTTTTTTAAAGTTAAGGTGGCAAACTGTCAAAACAAACATTAGTGCAATATCTGATATTTTTCTTCTCTGGCTCTCTAAAATGCTGCGTGTCCCCCAAATTTGGATGGAGGGGGACACAGTATCTATCAGTGCGGCATAAAAGGGAATCTGGCAATAGTAACAAATATTACATTATTAAAATTATTCTAACCCGCAACCACCCCAATACATTTTAATATCGGTAATACATACTCATGCTACTGCAAGGCTGAATTTTCTAAATCAGTGGGATACTGAAAGGAAAAACAAGGAAATAATCATCCTTATGGTACAGGTGTCCACTACTGTAAGATGGTATCTGCCTGGGCCACTTTCTGTGCTACAACTATGGACCCTAGAGAAAAAGTACCTTAACTTTGGTGTGCAAAGGTGCAAAGAGAGAAGGAGAAGATAGCGTGAGATCGCCAAAATACTACTTTCATCACATCATCCAGAGACAAACGATTGAGACACACCCACATGGTAGCAGTGGCTTGAACTAAATAAGGGCTTTGATCTTCATTAACAAAAGATTCCTCTTGACAAGAACTAATAAGCCCTCTTGATTGTCATAGCCACCTAGAATAAGTAGAAGCAGAAATATCAGCTGAGCCCTTTAAAGGAAGATAAAGATACATCCTACCCTTCCTCTCCCTTTAGTGGTTGCCAAATAGAAACATAAAGCCCTAACTGAGTATAAAAGTCGATCTTGATTGTGCCCAAAATAGATACAAGGGATCTCTATAGGTAGTAGAGCTACTGACTGAAGCTGGTCTTCTGCTAAAAACACCTGGCTGTGAAAGGAGAGAATTACTGACTCCAAATTGCCACTGAAACAAAGACAGCCTGATTCTATGGATAGACCGTGAATCATACTCCTTTTTCTCATGGATGCTAAGAAAAACAAGAAGCAGTCTTCTGGACAAGATTCTCAAAAGCATTAGAGAATGAGACACCAGATGCTGCAGCTCTAAATACCTGATTAGGTCAGCAATATGAGAATCCAAACTAATGGCTGGGCCTTTTGAGTATTTTGGAAGGTGCTGCACCTTGACAGCAGAAACCAAGCATTGTCTCTCTTCAAAAAAAGAAATGAAAATCAGCCACTGTGCTCACAGAGGGACAGCTAGGATTAAGACATTTCCTACTGCACCAAGTGCAAGATTCTCCACTTGGCATCAAAGGCCCTGCACACAGAATATTTCCTGGCCTAACTATCCACTTGGCTTGTCCCAGTGGATTATAGACTGTTCAAGATGAGCCAAGAATATCTGAGCTGAAGTGTACAGATGTCTAGCAGCAAGGCAAGAAGATCACAGAACCATGATCAAAGATAAAACGACAGGCTATCAAAATGAGCTGAGCAGCGTTTTCACAAAATGATGTCCAACAATTAATGAGCAGAGTCTCTTCAGCTTCATTACACAAAGTACATAATGATAATTCAGAGATTTTCATTTAAAACAATCTACTATTAGTATTGAGGATTCTGTGGAGAACTTTGTATTGAAAACTCTAAGGTCCTGTATCCTCAACAATAGAGAAGGGAAGGAAAAATATTAATTCCCAATCTCCATGCTGTTACGTATCGGCTCATTCAAAAGTAACAAAAGAAAAGTGTGAAGACAACAAGCTTTGTAAGTTTTAACAAAAATAATTTATTTCCCTAGAAAACATGGTGAAAAGGTGATATATAAGTCCTATAAATAAACAGTTCTAACTGAATCTAGTTTGAGCCTCAAGTTGGTTCCAAGATGGAGGATGGTGACAACAGATGAAGTATTTACACAATGACAACAGATGAAGTATTTACACAAATGTCCAGAATTTCACGTTGAACCACAATTTGTACTGTACTATTCCAATTTAGAATGAATTTCACTGAATGTCTTTGTCCTAAACCACTTGTGCAGTTCTCCAGGGAAAAAAAATTATTATTTAAAAAGTAGATGAACTCCTATAGCTGTCATCTATAACAAGATACATCTTGAGCTCTACAGATGTAAAGAAAAATAAACTCTTTCCAGCACAAGAAAAATAATACTTTCTTCTCAAGGTATAAGAATGACTCAGACCATTTCACAGGGACCTAAGTGTTTTTATATTGAACTAAGACATCATTTCATGCATGTGCATGAAGAACGCGTGGTTATTTCATTATTTAACAATCACAGTACACAATGTAATCACATATCCTTAGAAAATGACCTTGGCCACAACCAATCATTTACGCTGGTTGTTTATCCAGTCAGCAATCTAAAATAATGCTTACGCAAGCCGAGAGTCATATTTACGTTCTAAATAAACACGATGTTTCTTTCAAAAATATCAGATCCCATGAACATAATTATCATCATAATAATATACAATGATACAAAAATGAAATAAAAAGAATTCAAATTTTAACACACAAGTAATTAAATTACATGGTCGTAACACTTTCCCCCATAAAGAAAAAAAAAAAGATTTATGTAATAAAGCTTTCTTTTTTACCAGATGTAAACTATACACAAGGCTAAAAAAATTACATAAGAAGAACTCTTATGAATTATACAAAGGTGTATATGAAAATAATATTTCTATACACAGGAAAGTGCATCTGCAATTAAATTCTCTTTTCCTTTGATGTACCTGATGTCAAGATTACATTCTTGCAAAAATAAACTCCACCTTAATAGTCTTTGATTTTTATTTTTCATCCTGTTGATGAATGTAAGGGGGTTGTGATCACTAAACACAACAACCGGAGAAGGAGCCGATGTAAACTTCAAAATGCTGTAATGCCAGCATTAAAGCCAAGCATTCCTTCTCGAATGTTGAGTAGTTTCTTTGATGCTTATTTAATTTCTTAGAGAAATAGCACACTGGATGTTCTACACCATTTCTATCATTTTGAATCAATACTGCTCCAACCCCAACATCACTTGCATCCACAGATAGTTTGAATGGTTGACTGAAATCTGGAGCTGTTAGAACTGGTGCACTTTTAAGTATGGCCTTGAACCTATCAAAAGCCTCTTGACAATTTTCAGTCCAAAGAAACTTGTTTCTCTTTCTCAACAAATTTGTCTGAGGTTCAACAATATTAGAGAAATTAGAACAAAATTTGCGATAGTATCCAGCCATACCCAAAAATCGCATCAGCTGCTTTTTACTGACAGGCACAGGAAAATCAGAGATAGTCTTGACCTTAGCATCTATAGGTTTAACTTGACCATGTCCCACAACATGTCCTAGAAAAGTGACACAAGCACGGCAAAACTCACTTTTAGATAAATTAATAGTCAAATTTGCATCAGTGAGTCTGTCAAAGAATTTCCGAATTGTGGCTAGAAGTTCTTTCCAGGTGTTGTTGTAGATGATGACATCATCAATATAAGCATCACAATTGTCTAGACCAGAGGTAATCATATTCATAAGGCGTTGAAAAGTATTTGGAGAACCCTTCATCCCAAATGGCATTACTTTATATTGGTAGAGTCCATCTGGAGTCACAAATGCTGAATTTCCTTTTGCCCTTTCTGTTAGTGGAATTTGCAAAAATCCTTTCATCAGGTCGAATTTGGTGACATATTTGGCATTTCCAATTTTGTTGATACAGTCATCGATTCTTGGTAATGGAAATGAATCTGTTTTTGTCACACTGTTCACCTTCCTATAATCAGTACACATTCGGAAAGTTTTATCCGGTTTCGGAACAAGTAAACACGGTGAACTCCAATCACTCTTACTGGGCTCTATAAAATCATTCTCCAGCAAATACTGAATCTCCTTTTTCAAGTATTCCTGTTTGAGAGGGTTCATCCTGTATGGGTGTTGTTTCATGGGTTTTGAATCTACAATTTCAATGTCATGAAAAATTTTGTTTGTCCTTGTAGGTACGTCTGGACACAAGTGCTCATATTCAGACAATAATTGTTTAAGTTCACCTTTTTCTTGTTGTTGTAAATGAGAAAGTTTCTGGTCTAGATTTTCCATAATTTCCAAATTCCAAAGATTTGTTGTTCCAAGATCAGTAGAATCCAACTGAATTCCTTCACTCAAATCCTCAGTTGGTGGGACAGGTACAACTAAATTAATTGCATAATTTACCTGGCTATCTCTTTCAACATACTAGTACTCCATTAATTTATTTAGATCAGAGTACTATTATAATTTAACTCATTCATTTTCTTCTTTACTTTGTAAGGGCCATAAAATCTAAATGGAAGAAAATTTTGAAGAATGAGCAAGAGAGAATGAACTCTATTACAGGACTCAAAATTTCTCTCAAGTAAAGTTTTGTGAAACCATAGTTTCACTTTTGACTTGAATTGCCGAGTGCCAAAAAATTCAAGCATAGCAAACTGGAAAAGTCCAGACATGAAATTTGACCTCAGATCCGATTGGACAGATTTGGGAAGGCCAAATTGAGTAAAAAAAATTTTATCAAAGCTTTTACGATGGTTTTTGTTTTAATATTCCTCAAAGGAATTGCCTCTAGGAATCTTGTTGACGCACACATAATGGTCAACAAATATTGGTTGCCTGACTTGGTCTTAGGTAAGGGACCAACACAATCTACCATAATTCTACTGAATGGTTCATCAAATGCAGAAAAAAACTGTAGATGAGCCTTAGGTATCTTTTGATTGGGTTTTCCTACCATTTGAAAAGAATGACAAGATCTACAGAATTTACAAACATCACTTTTGATTTTTGGCCAATAAAAGTGATTCAAGATCTTGCGATAAGTTTTATTTATCCCTAAATGACCAGCCAGAGGAGTTTCATGGGCCAAACTAAGTATTTCCTGTCTGTAAGATTTTGGAACCACAATGTGATAGTTCACTGACCATTCATCACTAGCAGATACCTCGGGAGGTCTCCATTTTCTCATAAGAATTCCATTTTTAAGGAAGTAACAGACAGGTACTTCAGTAGCTTCAGTTTCACTAATGGCCCTCTGAAACAAACAGGAGATCTCAGGACCTTTTTCGTTTCGACGACAAGTGATTGTTGTTTATCACCCTCATTAGATAAAAGAGAATGAGTATTCAAAAGAGAATCACTATGATCAATACCTTTTGATTGATCCAAATTATGAGTGAAAGTGACCTCATCAAAAGCCTGACCAATACATGTGTCAGCTAAAGGAATACTTTCCTTATCAAAATCATTCTCAAGAGCTTTCTTTGCCATGGCTCTGGTAACTGCACAAGCTGGGTATAAATCAAGGATTTCTTTTTCAATAGGATCAACTTTCTGATCCAAAAAAGGCTTGTCAGTTACAAGTGGATTAACCACAACCTTGTCTCCAGATAGATCATTGCCTAGCAACAAATGAATGCCCTCAACGGGTAACGTAGACACTATACTGACTGTCACAGGTCCTGAAACTAAGTCTGATGACAAATTCACAGAATGGAGAGGAACATTAACAAAGCTGCACTCTACTCACTGAATGAGAACACTCTCATTAGAACAGGACTTCTCAGAAAAAGGCAAAATACCTGACAATAAAAGACTCTGTGAAGCTCCTGTATCCCTTAAAATTTTAATAGGGATAGGATTGGCCAAATCACCCAAGAGTGATATAGAACCCTTCGACATGAATGGTTCATAATTCTCCATAATAAAATCATACTGGGGTTTTTGAGACCCAACAAATGTATTACTTTCAATACATGACCGTGACCTTGACCTCTTGGAAATAAGAGCATTTGGGATAGGTCTATCTTGATTCTGATGCCTATATTTCAATTTGAAGCAATCAGAAATGACGTGTCCTTTTTTCTTGCAATAGGTACATGTAGGAATAGACAAGGATTTTGAATCAAGTTTATCAGAAGCTTGATTTTTAGAAGTTGTGCCATACTGAGTTTTAGGAGTTGCCGTATTGGGCTGAAATACCTTTCTACCAGTAGACATGCTCATCAAGATACATCTTAATGTCACTATGGACACAGTTCCTGAACTCTTCAAGAAATGTGAGTTGTCTGAGACTTTCGTAATCTTTATTGACCTTTCTAGAAGAGCACCACATATTAAATTGTTGTGCTTTTTCCCATGCATATTCAACATAGGTCTGGTCAGTTAGTTTTCTAGAATATCTGAATTTTTGCCAATAAGCCTCGAGGACCAACTCATAACCCTTCAAGATGCATTCCTTAACCAAATCTTAGTCAGAACTCTGTTGTACTGACAGGGATGCATAGATATTTCTGGCTTTGCCAAAAAGTACACATTGCAATAATCGAGTCCAATGCTCCCTTGGCCATTTCAAATTTTCAGCAACTTTTTCAAAATAAATAAAATATTTGTCTACTTCCTTTTCACTAAAAGGGGGAACTAACCTAATATTTTTTGGAATGTCAAAACTTGAATTTGTATGTAAAGTGGAATCGTGCTTTTCTCTTGTCAGCTCAATTTCTTTCATTCTAATTTGAAATTCCCTTTCATCTTCTCTTTTTCAAATTGTAACTGTTTATCTTTCTCACTCTCCTGTCTCTCTTTCTCCTTTTCTTCAAATTGCAATCGCAATTGCTTCTCTTCAAATTGCAACTGCATTTGTTTCTCTTTCTCCTCTTTTTCATAAAGCATTTGTTTCTCTTTTACCTTTCTGAAGCTCGAGCTTCCTTAACTCCAATTCCATCTTGTATTTCATTTTAATTCCATTACTTTTATGTCAGTGTCTGATACCGACTTACTGACCGAAGCGAAAACACTTTTATAAAAAAGCAATACTGAATCAAAACTCTTTTAACTTCTTGTTTCGTTAAGGAAGATTTTGCTTCAGAAAGATCGTACTTTCTGGCAAGTTCAAGCAACTCATCTTTTTTCAGACTATCCAACTGCTCCTGAGTGGATTAGAAAGAAATATTTCCACTTTTGATGACACTGTGAATGAAAGCCTGTTGTTTTCACTAAAGATTTCAAACAAAATATAAAACAGTACTTGGGATTTGAAAACTAGGGGAATTTAAATTTCAAAAAACAATTTTCTGAAATATTTTAGCCAAATTCAAATATCCCAAGGATGAGCTTCCCAATTTTTTTTATGTTACATATCGGCTTGTTCAAAAGTAACAAAAGAAAAGAGTGAAGACAACAAGCTTTGTAAGTTTTAACAAAAATAATTTATTTCCCTAGAAAACATGGTGAAAAGGTGAAAATATGAAATAGGACTTAATGGTTTGTGAAGAAAATCCAAACATTTATCCTAGAATTGTGAAAATATACAAGTCCTATCAATAAACAGTTCTAACTGAATCTAGTTTGAATCTCGAGTTGGTTCCAAGATGGAGGACGATGACGTGAGATGAAGTCTTTATGCAAATGTCCAGAATTTCATGCTGAACCACAATTTGTACTGTACTATTCCAATTTAGAATGAATTTCACTGAATGTCTTTGTCCTAAACCACTTGTGTAGTTCTCCAAGGAAACAAAATCATTATTTAAAATGTAGATGAACTCCTATAGCTGTCATCTATAACAAAACACATCTTGAGCTCTACAGATGTAAAGAAAAATAAACTCTTTCCAGCACAAGAAAAATAATACCTTCTTCTCAAGGTATAAGAACGACTCTGACTATTTCACAGGGACCTAAGTGTTTTTAAACCGAACTAAGATGTCATTTCATGCACACGCACGAACGCGTGGTTATTTCATCATCTAACAATCGCAGTACACGATGTAATCACATATGCTTAGAAAATGACCTTGGCCACAACCAATCATTTACGCTGGTTGTTTATCCAGTTGGCAATCTAAAATAATGCTTACGCAAGCCAAGAGTCATATTTACGTTCTAAATAAACACGATGTTTCTTTCAAAAATATCAGATCCCATGAACATAATTATCATCATAATAATATACAATGAAACAAAAATGAAATAAAAAGAATTCAAATTTTAACACACAAGCAATTAAATTACATGGTTGTAACAATGTAAGTAATTCAGATTTAAAATAGTGTTCCATTTACTTTCCATTTGAACTAAGTTTGCTTTTTTTCATATATAATGTATAAAATGATTTTGCAATTTTTATCCTGCTTCTTGAAATGATTGATATTATTGTGTACTGGTAATTCTAATATCGTAGTACTTCTAGTAGTGTTTCTGGGTATTGCAGCAAAACTGCATAGAATTCTATAAAAGTCATATTGATGTTAAATTTTTGTATGAACTCATTGTATGCCCATCTTCCTTAATTATTTCATTAATAAAGAGAACAGACTTTTCACAACATTTCTTCAGAATGAATGTATTATCATTTATCTTTATATATTTATTATACCAGAGTGGCACTGATAAAATTTGTTCAGGGGTTGAGGTGATATAGTCACCCTATTCCAACCATGCAAAAAACACATCTATCCAAAATCTGTTAAAACTTCTGTGAAACTATGGGAAGTCCTTGTTTCTTTAAAATGAAATATTGCCCCCTCCAAAACTCTTCAAGTGTGTCTATAAGAAGCTTCCATGGTGAATAGTTGAGTGAATCAATCAATTCTTTTTTTCCATGTAGTCTTAAGAGCATGGCAAAATGGCTGAATGTTTGACATTTTCAGCCCACTACCTTGACAGTCATTGATTAGAATGTTCTTTTTAATTCTGTCACCTTTTCCACTCCAAAGGAAATTCAAAAATGATTGTTTGAATATGCAGCATGATCCTCTGGAGGGTCAGGAAGTACCATAAAACAGTGAACAAGCATAGGTCAGGCTAAAGATTTAATTACTGTGAATTTTCCAAGCATGGATAGATTTCTAAAAGACCAATTAGCAAATAACTTCTTAAATGATTCAATTTTCTCTTTATAATTTACTACAGTAGTATTGCTATTGTCTGAATCAAATTTAACTCCAAGAAGTGTAAACAACCAGAGTGATTCCATGTAATGTTTTACTGCTCTTAATTCTTCTCCACAACCTCTTTTTGCACCAGGACATATGACTTGGGTTTTGTCGAAGTTCACCCCCAATCCTGTGCAGGTTGTTTTCAAATAATACAATGGATACAATATGGTGTTATTTTGTTATAAATCTGAGCAAATTATTTTCTCCAGTTATTTAAGAGCAGATTTTTTTTAACCCCCCAGCCCCTGGTGCATAAAATTAAATTATTGGCCCTTTCTATGACTGAGGTACACCATGGTATAACTCTAGTAAGTATTGTAGTGAAAACCTCATGTTGATATGACTTAACATTTTTGAGAAATAACAACAAAATTTTCAAGATAGCTGCCATGGTGGTCGTATTGTATATCTGATGTATACAATTTCCATTTAGGACCAGCTAGACATCATAAGAAGTCTTCTGGTGAAAGCACAATGTCAATATGACCAGATATTTAGGATAAGTACCCATACCAATATTTTTCTGATGACCATTGTGGCAGCCATATTGGAGGTCTGATTGGCACCATTTTCCTTTATGATCAACTAGACATCACAACAAATCTTTCGGTGAAAACCTCATCCTGGTATGATCATTCATTCAGGAAATGTAGTGATAACAAGATTATAAAGATGGCCAATGTGGTTGTCATATTGGATATCTGAGTGAAACTATTTTCATTTAGGACCAACTTGACATCTTTTAGTGAACAACCCATGTGATACAACCATCCATTCTGTAGAAGTAGTCTCAAGATCACAGCAGTGACAGACATACTGGATGTCCAGGACGCACCATTTTCATTATGGACCAACTTGACATAATAAGAAAAATCTGCTTCTGAAAACCCATACCAGAATGACTTTTTATTCAGGAAAAGTATAACACAAGATTTTCAAGATTGCTGCTGTGGTGACAATATTTGGACATCAAATCAGCACAATTTTCATTTAGGACCAACTAGACATTATAAGAAGTCTGTCAGTGGAAATCCCATGTTGATATAACCATCCATTCATTCTTGGTAGTGATAAACATTTTATAAAATGGCAGCTGTGGCAGCCATTTTAGACATTAGATGGGAACCATTTTCATTTAGAACCAACTAGACATCATAAGGAATCTTCTGATGAAAATCCCATGTCAATATGATTTTTGTTCAGAAGAAGCAGCAATAACAAGATTCTCAAGACGGCCATCATGACAGCCATATTGGAAAGTTAGATTAGCGCTACTGTCATTTAGGACCAGCAAGACATCATAAGAAGTCATTTAGTGAAAACCCCATGTTGATATGACCATCTATTCTGAAGGACTGGCCTGGTGATGATAACAAGATTTTCAAGATGGCTGCCTGAATGGCACCATTTTCATTTAGGACCAACTAGACTATGGGATGAATGTATGTCTAAAGTTTTATGGTAATCCTCCAAGTAATTTAGGAGAAGTAGCAATAATTTTGTGGCATTAAGTATTTTCCGACAACAGATAAAAAATCATCCCATAAAATCTTCTGGTCTATGAGCAGTAGACCTAAAAACAGATTTGGTTGGATTTAAACAAAACACGAATGTGGACAGGAACAGAAGTTATCCTCCCCACCACATGTTTGCTTAGATGCAAGTGAATCTGCCAAAGAAAGCAACTAAAAAATCCTTTTAAATTCAGAAGCCAAGATATACAATTAGTATCAGAAGTCAGATGCATGTAGCTACATAGTACAACCCAAGTTCCATACATAGGATAACTATAATTCATAATTACATTATGTTCAAGTAATTTAACAAGTTGCTTGATTAATAAATGGTCATAAGTTTCTTAGTTCAACAGTCAAGTATTATTTCTTCAAATTATGAAATAATAAAGCCCTAATTCTCATATACTAAAGAAACCAACAACTTGTAGGATTTAAGCACAATGCCTGATGCTAATAATGGTATTTTTTCTGACACTATAGTTCACAAACTGAACATCAGCAAAGACTGTTGATTCTTGAGAACTAAATGGTTAAGTGTCATGCAGCTATCCTTGAATATGTACATGTAATTAAGTTGCCACTGCATAGCCCAACTCTTAATAACTCTTTAATATGTTAATCAGGTCAGGGAAACAATGACATCACTAAAAATATCTACAAAAAGTATGTACCATTTGTTGTTGTATGCTGTGCCACGCTTACTTGACTTAAAATTTAATTAGCCATACTGTGAGAGTAAAAACTTCCAATATGATGGGCTTCCAATACAGACCGGAGGAATCACCATATATACTTGCTGTAACTCAAATCAAACTGCAAACAACAAAGATCCAAATCAGTTGTAGCATAAAGGGCTTGCAGATCAGAGCCTATGTTGTTTGTTCTACTGATTGCTCCTAACAAACTGCACAGACCCAGATCTGCCAGCACATTATGTACAGTGTGAGCCCGCTATAACACGGTAGTTGGGAGCCATAGAACCCAACTGTGTTATAGACTGAACCATGTTATAAGCAACCAGATCAGTTAGCTGAAGAAAATGATGCATGTACCCAAAAAAATGTGCAAGGGGGGTGGGGGTGTAGGTAATAAATGCTAACTTAGCCTGACCAATGCTTGTTCACTGTTTTTTTTTTTACATTTGTGGTAGTGGAGTGATGCTGCCTTCCACGCATGCATCAGAAATTTAAAGAAAGGGTCAATCGACGATAGAGATGCAGGTGTTCTGGTCTGATGACAGGGATTACTACAGAAAATGTGAATGTTCTGAAGGATTTAATTCTGAGTGAAAAGAAGAGGAATTTTTCTTACCATCCACATATAAATGTCAGTCTACGTAAATATATTAATTACTAGCAAGCAGCCGAAAATCCGACGAAAGATAGATTATGAGATAATGCCATGTCCGGTTGATCTCTGCTACTAGAAATGTAAATCTGAAAAAAGCGGATATCTCAAAATTATACAGTACTCATGCTAGATGTCAACATAAGCGGATTATGATATAACAATGCACTGTTAAGATGGTTTGTCAATATGGACAAAGAATTTGTTTATGTAACAACATATAAATTTCAGTGCATTTTATATCAACTTTGTGGCTTCCTTTCATGGGGCCTCTGAATTTCTCCACGCCAAACCAATGGTTGTATATACAAGTTTAAATAGCCAACAATGCCGCCAATAAAAAAAAATCGCCAAATGGCATATTTTGCCGCCAATAAGGAAAAAAAAAATCTCAATTTGCGACCCTGGCGAAACCCTGCTTGATTCCTGAATAAACTTTTTACACGTTATTTTTCGTACTTTTAAGAAAACAATTTTTTCGTGTATGAGAAAAATGCATATAAAATTTCAGGAGCCTTGCCACGATCGTCTTATATTATTCATATGCAATCTCTTCCCTAAAATGATAAACTTTCTATGTTTTTTTTCGTACTTTTAAGAAAGAAATTTTTTTCTGTGTACGAGAAAAATACATGTATATGAAATTTCAGGAGCCACACCACAACCGTGTTATATCCGAATTTGTTTTATAATGGAGCGTGCTATAGTGGGGTCACACTGTGCCAACAGATCTGGGTCTGTGCAGGTTGCAGTTGGACTTGTCTTATAAGCAAGTACACAGAGTAACTCATTCAGCATTTATATACATTTGATGGGACATTGTTTATGCAGATATTATATCAAACATGGTATCAAAACATGGAACAGTTGGAATTTGAGTGACATGTCTTACCTATCATCATCTTCACAAAATACTGTCATGAGTCTGTAGTAGTCTTTCCTCCCCAACTCCATGAACAACTCGAGACTTTCACCCACTTTCAAACCTGCCTTTATACCAATTTCATTTGACATTGCATACTCTGTTAACACTTTAGACAAGACTTTTGCTTTGCTTGCTCCGTAAAACTTTTCCAGTTCTTCTTCAGTCTCCACTTCAAAGGAAAAGGTTATACTTTGTCCTTTGTCATAAGTAATGTTTTTTACTTTGATGAAAATTAAGTTGTTCTTCTCAAAACACTTATTAAGTAGGGGCAAATCTTCAGCAAATCCCATGTAAACAGACTGTAAATGTTCATGCTGTAAATCCATTAACTTCTCTGAAGACACTTTCAAAGGTAGCTTAAAGCCTGAAGATAAAAGTAAATAAAATAAAACGTAAAGGGATTCTTATACAAAAGATAATAAATTCAATGCGTTACAAGAAAACTGTAAAACCTTTTATGTATTTTTCTATTAAGACAAAGAGGCTGTGACTTTAATTTGATTTGCCTTCTTGGTCATTACACCATGCATTCTATCATATGATTTCAAATAAGAAAGCACTGCAATTATTTTTAACTCCTAGGAGTACCTACAGGTAGATTACAATATTGTAATTACAAATACATAATATATTTACCAGTAATCAAATGCCACTTAAGCAATATAATTTTCTCGTTTTTTTATAAGCTGAAAAATTTAAAACCTCTTCTAAAACATTTATAATCAACTTTATAAATATGTATGAATTCATATATGCAGGTGTGTATATCACTGTGTTCATTTATTCAAAGCATATTTTGTTGTGATTTTCTGAACGAGTAACCTCAACCTTACAACTTGATGCTAATGGAGTTAATTTAAACCTAATTGTGAATATTTTGGTCCTCGTCAATTTTGATGTCTGAAAACTAACAAAAATGAACTGCATGTTCTAATGGCATCTGAAGTAACATGGTCAAAATACATGGTATACTGACAAAAGAAGGGCACATAAACCTTAGCAAAAACAGGCAAGTACAAGAATATAATAATAATAACAATAATAATAATAATCATAATGATGACTTCATATAATGAGGCTAACTTGGTGAGTTAAATACAACTTATCTTCCTTACAGCCCTCTACACAAAAAGTGTGTGTGTGTGTGTGTGTGAGTATATATATATATATATATATATATATATATATATGTATGTATGTATAAAATGGCAACCTAACTGATATATTATTTCTTGATCTCAAGAAAGCCTTTAATCTTTGAAGATGTCCCCTTCATTTTAAATAACAATCTTTGTATAAATTCCTGATCCAAAATCAATGCAACCCTTCCAACATCTTAACAAAGGCCAATTTATTACAAGTGCATTAATAAATTTGTCATGTGTATTATTCCAATATATTATTAAGATAAATTTTTGTAGTATGAGTACACTGACACAGCATTAGCTTCATCAAATGCTGCCTATGAACTCAACTCAAAATGATGTGCTAGCTTTGCTTTATTGTTATCATGTGAATTACCTTGTGCTGTATTACTGTAACATAAATAGGGTTGTATGTAACCACATGTATTGTAAACTAGTTTCCTATGCCATTATCAAAGAAGTATCTTATCTTAATGAGAAGTCATAAACCTGAATTAACTTTTTAACTGATTAATAATAGATTATTACCTACACAAAAATCTAAGTACTCTATTATGACAGACCATTTGCAAAGTCATATCCTTCCATTTTAAACATAGGTCATTGCAATCAGTAAGAAATATTTTAGTTTTGCCAGTATCAAGTATACTACCATGTCATGGCTTGTGCACTAGTTGTCCAGTTTGTCTATAGGACAGCCTATGAAGAAATTTCCACTTCATGTTTTAGATGTCAGATAATGTTTTATCATATGCAAAGAAATCTGTCAATGAAATGAGTCCTCAATAAAAGAAGCTGGTCATTAATAAATATAAAAAAATAACAGACCTAGAATGGAGCCTTGTAGGACCCCATATCCAACTGTAACAAATTCAGGCAGAACTTACTTATGTAAACATGCAATTTCTAATTTATGTCAAAATAAGGCATTTAATTGTGCCCTCATTGCATGAGTAAATTTTCAGTTTGCTAAAAAGGATTTCATGATCTACAATGTCAAAAGCTTTACTGAAATCTGTAAGTACAGATCCTATTATTCTACCATGATCAAGTGCTTAAAGCCATTTATCAATTAGGTTGATCAAGGCAGTTTCCCATGAATCTATCCAAAGCTTGATTGGTTAGTGTGTAACAGTGGGTATTTGATTCAATATAACATGAATGTGTAGTGGATATGTTTTTCAATTAATTTTGACAAATCTGGTACAGTACCATCAAAGATGGTTAGTAGTTATGTACATTCTCCTTAGCATCTGATTTGTGAATAGGCAATACTTTCAGTTTTCTAAAAACTTCTGAACAAAATTCTTTGATAATGGTGTGATAGAAAAGATACATCACTAGGGATTCTGCTTGTGCCCATCTCATCAGAGTTATTTTCTATCAATGGTTCCTTTAACTTTGTTGTAATTGAAAACATTTGCAAAATCATTGTTATCAGTGATGATCGTATCATTTACCAGAAGCAAGTAAATTTTATTGGACTGCCATTCGTCTTTACCCCCTGTAGGTTCTCTCAAAACTTGCTAAACAGATTCCAAGTTGCTCTTTTTGTTTTCAAGCATTTCTGAGCTCCTTTAATCATATTTGCTTTTAATTTATCCACACTTTATACTGTGCTTGGTTTCCAATACCTATGAACTGGTCTCATGTATTCACTGCATGCAAGATTTAAGTTGCCAATTAGGTTGAATTTCATACTCTACCTGATGAATCTTCTGTGGTCCAGTTTTATAGACTACATCCATAATAAATCAATCCACACTCCCAAAGCTTTATCTACATCCTGAAAAATTCTGATTATGTTCTATGTTCCATTAAAGTTTCTGGATGATCAATAGTTGATAGCTTTGTGTGTAATTTTCCTATCTGTCTTTACCTTTCTTGTGAGAGACAGGGTAGTGATCACCTAGACCAATATTCAGTACATTAATATTCTCCACATTGTCTGGTGGGTTGGCATAAATGTGGTCAATCAAAGTG
Source organism: Megalonaias nervosa (assembly GCA_016617855.1). Taxonomy (NCBI): domain Eukaryota; kingdom Metazoa; phylum Mollusca; class Bivalvia; order Unionida; family Unionidae; genus Megalonaias; species Megalonaias nervosa. Next base: position 19,316 of record JAECUM010042639.1, read on the forward strand.
CTCAATACTTCTGTTACCCAAGTGGGTTTATTTACAAGCTGGACAAGGCTTAATGATTCAATAAATTCCACCCAGTTGTTCCTCATCTGTGTATTGAACAATTCCTTTTTTTACAGCACCTAATATGTATCCATTTTGTCCACATGAGCAAGAACATCTTCTCTTTGTTTTTCTTGTTTTGGGTTTAATGCCATTTTTCAGCACATGACAGGCTATGCAGTGAATATAAATAAGTTTCTTTGTACGAGGGCTTCAATGAAGATTAGTTCTTCAGCTAATTGTGTTACCCTCTGTAAATAAAGTCAATATTATTGTTATTATTATTATTATTATTATTATTATTATTATCATTATTAAACAAAGTGGCCAGTATATTTGGTGGAGGATGAATTTTGGAAAACCAGGTAAGAATCACTGACCAAAGGGAAGCCACTGGCAAGCTTCTCGTATACCCATTAGGGGTGAAACAATATACCTGTGCCATGTATTGATATGATTCATGATACACAGACTGTGATGTGATACATATTGATACACATATGTACTTTATGGTCTTTCCATCTTTGGAAGGTAGGTGGTGCCATTTTAATATATGATAACATTCTTGGTTTTATTTCCAGTATGCAGATTACAGACAGACATATAGTTATCATATATTTATATGCAATTCTCATCGATGACAAGATAACAAAAATACTTTCAAACAGACTACCTGTTGTTTGTTACAGTGTTTTATTCAGTGTTTTAGGCCATTTAATGGTGACTCCATTTAACTCACTTTAGCCACCAAGCCCTTCGTTTTACACAGCATGAATGCTTTGGAAACATCTTATTACCAATTTTGTTTCTCACTTAAACCTGGAAGATATCAAGATATTATCTTCAAAACAAAAGAAATAATGCAATGCAATTTCCTCATGCAAAGAAATTCTTGTCTAGAACAAATCTGGGCATGGAAATGAGGATGAATGCCAACAAAATCTATTACATGTACTTCTTGCAGATGCAAAAGACTGCTGCAGCCACAGGTACTTTTATTTGTTAGTGAAGAAGGAAAATTACTGACAACACCCAGTCCTATTCTATAACAATCATTCATGTCATTCCTGAAGAACCCAGATGTGTAAACAGTTCCCTACATGAAAAATAGCTGTCACAATAAGATGGTTAAATAAAAATTGTATACTTTGCCGAGCACATTTTCATACAAGGGACTTTCAACTAATTTGTTGGAGTTCTTGTGTATCACTGTTCTCCAAGTGTGTGAATTCATACAAATTTTGCACAACTGACACAACTGCACACACTGACAGCATCTCTGTTAAAGTTCTTTACATATCAATTAATGACTTATGTGCAACGTTTCTGTTACTTTGCCAATACTTACTGTTTGTCAAACAGGGAATAAGCTACATTAATTTCTGATTGGTGGTTCTTTTTTAACTTGGACCAGAACGAGCAATCACCAACAATGAGAGTTCAATATTATATATTTCACCGTGTGACACACTGGTTACATAGTGTAGCTTTCAGATCAACCAAAGCAGACAAGATACAATTTGATGTAAAAACTACACATAAAAGTGATTATTAAATGATGAGTAAAGTCCTTCACTATACTCATGGAATGCATTTGGATCTTAGATGCTGAACATGCTGCTGGGTTAAGATAATTAGCACTGAATGTGGGGCAGGGAAGCAGATTATGAACAATGTCACTTTGTGTTAATTTGTAGATGGTAAGTGAGTCTTCTCAATGGTCATTTTTGTTTTTACTAATAAAAATGAGTGCCTGTGACTGTAAATGCCGTTTCAGATGAATAATAAAATTTAAAGAATAACAAGGCAAACTAATAATAATTATTTATGACTGTTGAAGACTAAAATAACTTGAATACAGTAAGTATTGTTTTGTATCAATTCTCCATCTCTTGTATCAATATGTGTATCATTACAGCAAAAGTATTGATGCATCAATATATTGATGAATTGTTTCACCCCTAATACCCACACTGGCCAAAGAAGAGACTCAAACCCATGCAGTCAGAGATAAGACAGCAGTGATCAGTAAAGGCAAGTTCTCTAGACTAATTAGCCACCCAAATTCTCTTAACCTCTCAAATTATAATTACAAACACAGGTACACACAAATAAGATTTTATAATACACACAAATGAAATTTTAGAACAATCTGATGCCAACTTTCACTTCTGAAAGAGCCTGAAAATTTAAGAAATTTGTACATTCCAACACCCAAGATAAAAACAGAAAATGTCAACAAAACTCTTAAAATTTTAATGAATTTACATTGTTAGTCTTTTGTTGCATACATGCTATGTTATTGAAAAAAAACTGTGTTTAAACATTGGATAAGCCAACAGCCAGAAGGAGTGACATTTTACCAAATGCATGTTTTTGTGACAAATACATCGGTACAACAATTGTGGATCAACAGTAACTTCTAACAATGTTCTCACAGTTGTAAATATAAGCTCATATGCATCATAACCTACACTCATATCACAATATCTGACAAACCCTTGCTATAAAAATTAAAGAATCCATGAAAAACTACAATATAGGACTAAGTTGTGGTATATTACACAATTATCCCCATGCTTTAAAAGAAACATGATATACAGTGTAATACAATCATGCTTTAAAAGAAACATGACATACAGTGTAATACAATCTACACTTACATTGGTGCAACTAACAATGATCCTGAGATTCATCATGATCACCAGGGACTTAGCCTCAAGGTCTTAACTTTAGAAACTATTAAGATCCCCACCCTATAATAAATATACTGTATACACTTAAAAGGCATGAAAAAAGTGACCCTGGGGTTCATCCCTACCTTCATGGATTTTCTAATTAAAGATTTAAATTTCATTAACTTGTTGCATAGCAAAGTGATAGCTTGATAGAAACAAATGAACAAATTTTAAGCAGCATGGTATATGATTTACATGTCTGACACACAAGTTCAAAGATTAATAAAACTGATATCTTGCAGACTCATCCACTTAAAAGAAAATTGAGGGCCAATGTATAACACATACTCAGTGGAGCTGTAAAATCCGAGTACAACTCGGCCACCTGTATAGGAATAATCTACTTCTAATTTCACAATTTTCACAACACAGGAAGCTTGTCATTATCTAACAATTACTGGGTGGGGAAGCACAGACACTCCACTTTAGACTGCATCCATGAAACCTCTTCAAACTGAAGAGTGTCCCAGTATCCACAGACCGAGAAATCTCAGACCATTCGTTTTAAGCCCCATTAGCAGACCCAAACCAAATATGCATCCCTGCAGAAAGACCTAGAAGACTTTGGACACAGATCGGGAGGTAGAGGGGAGGCTGTAAACCTTTTACCGCTTTGTCCAAAAATTCCAAAGTTCCTTATTTTCCATCACCTGTCCAGAAAGAGACGTGGAACAGAGTTGGGGACCCCAAAGGAGAGAGACCAGATACAATTTGGTTCTCCACAAACTCAATGGAGTATATCATTCTATCTTTGCTAATGAGACGAGACAGGACTATCCATTCTTTACTGGAAGAATCCTTATGACTGATAGTTCATCCTGTCTCCACTCCTGGAAGAAGACTGGGCCATCCCATTCTCTCTTGGAGAAGCAGACTAGTGTCCTGACCTTGATGGAGAAAGAGATGAATTGCAGCCCCCTGCTTTTTCTTCTTCTGATGATACCAGAAAAGGAGATACAGAGGGTCCACAACTCTGCTCACGCATGGAGCAATGGGAAACTGGTCCATCATGAAATGGAGGGAGAGAGAGAGACTGCAGCATCACTACCAAGTGGTTAGTGTCCTTAAGTCCTGTAGAGACTGAAAGGGGATGTAAGGAAAAAGCATGGGGTGTTTGACCCGGTTCCTTTCCCTAGACAATCCAAACCCAGTGACAAGTCAGATGACCAATGATCTGTGCCTAAACCAAGTGACCAGTGTCAGACAGTTGGTGACTGGCTGGTATTTATTGCTTTACCCAGTGCCAAGTGCCAGGTGGTACCCAGTGACCAGTCACCAGTATATGACTGGTCAGAAGACACACCTGAGGAAGAAGTCCCTATCAAGGTAACTTGATTCCCCTGAATGGTCACTTCAATTTATACACAGGTCAATCCCAGACCTGCCAACCCCGACGAGTCTGTCTCAGTAAGACAGTTGATTTTTCTCCACAAGATTGACCAGTTTTCAGTAAGGTGCAACAAAATATCAATAACTGCTAATGTATAGCTGGAAAACCCAAATAAAAGTTCAATGCAGCAACGATAAACATTATGTTCAACTGAAAAGTTTGTAAAGGACACGTAGACTTTATTTACCACTAGTACAGTTGCACAAATTTTAGTTCCAAACCCTATGCAACTCAATGGCTTGTTGCCATCTCTCAACTTGACATAATTCTTGGAAATTCTTTTTCCATTTCACATGATGACAGCAATCAAATGTCCCGCCATGATACATACTCAAACTGGCACGTGATGTCCAATAAACGTAATTGTGTCCTTTCCAGCTTTTATTCACAAGAATCTGAATACTCCTTTTTATTCTTCTGTGTTAATTATTAACATTTTTTTAGAAGCTTATTTTCCCTTTAATCTTAAACATGCATGGCTTTCTGGACGCCATTTTTAAAAAAATTCTATAATCAACAGTTTGTTCATGCAAACGCTTTGCATGAATAAATAGGTGCAGTTTAGCGTCTGGGGTGCTGCTGTAAAGTTAGTCTGGTTCCCTGACTAATTTTACTAATTCTAATATGAAACTCGGATCCATATCAAACACAGGTGAACAAATTATCCAGATATTTTGGCAATGATCATTTTTCCGTAGTTTTTGCTTGTATGCCCCAAGTCCGTATTTTAAGGGTAATTTTCATAAGACTTATGTCAAAATCATAAGAGATGGCAGGTCTGCAATCCAAGCAAGATGCCAGCACTATCCTTTTGCTAGAAAAGCAGGATTTGCACATATGCTGGCAACTTACTTACAAAAGTAAGTGTCAATAATCCGTCCTTTATGGAAGTTAACAACTTATTTACACCTCACTAATTCCTCCCACATAGGGCCTGATGACTTCTTTACACCAGTATCACTGTTCTTTCCCTAACTGGAGCTGGTGACTACCTTGCACTCAGAAACAGTATGAAAATTCTGGGCATATTCCACCTGTACAGGAGCAATATAAGAGACGTAATAGGCTCTATTTAATGGCATAAAGCAAATTTTACCAGCATACAAGACCCAGAAGCCTAATTTTAAAAGGAAATACAGGTGTCTTTTGTCTAAGACTTTTGAAAATTACAAGAGTATTCTGAAAACAATGCTAGTGTACTGGGCAAGAAAAGGCACATTTTGAAACTTGGCAAAATGCAATTTACTAGTTAACGCGCATATTGGTACTTAAAAAATTAAAGTGTGGTAGATGAGATGTACTTTTTAACTTTGAAATTCTGCATGCTGTAGAGGAGGCATAAATAGGACTCTGAAAGAAAACATGAGGCATATTTCAGAACTCTGCATTACATCAGTCTATTAAAAAGTCCCAAATAAATGATACTCTCTCATATGTCTTTGTGTACAAAATCAAATCCAGAGAAAAAAAACTTCAGTGCTCACTGATTCTTTCCTTCTTTTACATTATTTGCTTAAAGGCTGTGATATTACCTTGGGTAGAATAATAAAGAGGTCTCTGCCTCTAAAGAACAACAAATATTATTTTAATTCACCAAGCCCTTCATGTGAATAAACAAGGGCAAATATATCAAATTTGACAACATTTGTGAAAAATATATGCACCAATCAATTTAATAATGACATACAAAGAAAAGTGAATGGAAAAATATATTGAAACCATTACATTTTTGAGTATCCCCAATACAGAAAAATCTCACCAATTCTCACGAGCTTCTCACAAGCTGCATCCAAGAACCCTGTGAAATGTATGCAAACTGGGTAGATTTTGCAAGCTCATGTGTGCAGTTTGTTAGATCTTGTGAGCCAAGGAAAAACTAACCTCACAGATTTTGCTCACACAAGAAACTTAATGTTCACTTAAGAAAGTGTAGCTTAAGAAAACATCTGTTTTCATTACAATTGACTATGTTTGAAAATCAAGTAGTGTTTTAATTTCAAAATGTGAGTTATCACATGAGAAATTTGGAATTTGATTCTGATTAGGCACATTAGATTTGTTCCAAGCTGGATTTTCTCATGTGTGTGTTTTATGAGCAATTTGGACTTAAATATTCTGTGTAACTGTTGGATATTTAGCAGTACATCCAGATTATTGTCAAACAGACATTTCATTGTAATACAATATTACTCAAAAATATTGATTCTAATGTTTACATGCTCCATCTGCACAGCATATTCAATGTATCTTAAAGAATAATATCCAAAAACTGAATTTTCAAACAATTTCAAGTAGCACATGTACAAGAAATCATTTTATGCTAACAGTACCCTCAATTAAATTAATCATGAAGATATTTTTTATTTCCTTCAATTTCATTGTTATATTTAATATTACCAGATTTATTCATTTCTGAATGTGGTAAATATCAAAACATTTAATAATAATAATAGTAATAATAATAATAATAATAATAATAATAATAATAATAAAGAACTCTGTTATTAATACATTTAAGATTAAGTAAATGAATGTGATTTTATTTCCTGTATTTTACACCTCCATACAATATCAATGCTTCAGTAATGAGTATTTTCACCAAAGGAGTGGGAAAAAAAAAATCAATCATTATTGAAGAAAGTCCATTCTTCTGAATCTTTTGCTTCTTATGAGGCATGTTATATCTGTCCCTGCTATTAATATTATTGTAAGTGCTGTTGTGAATAGTGTGAAATAGTATCATTGTGATGATGGTGATTATTATTATTATTGTTATTATCTACTGCCAGAAGAAAAAAATAACTGTCAGTTCTTTTCATATAATAAAAACTTTAAAATATATATAATCTTTGTTTTCTCTAAGAGAGAGAGGCCCATTCCATTTAGCCAGCATTCTATTAAAAATTAAGCTTCAAGAATGTTGCTTTTAAAAAAGAAATAAAATAATAAAATCACGCAAGATGAAATGTGGTTTCCCACAAGAGACCTAGTTTTGTATCAAGACCTTAACAGCAGTTATTTCCCTTGTTTAAAGTCTGGTGACTGGTTTACGAACATCCAAATATGCACACCACACAATGGCACAATTTGGTTCATTAATTCATACAATCAGTACCAATACATGTGCAGCAACTGATCACAGAACCCCAGAAATAATTTAAAATCACGGAGTTATCATGTTGGTGAGTAAAATGCAGATGCTTTATAAATTCACAGGAGATGGCCATTTTATCAATAAAGTATGACAAAATCACCTTATCTGTACTTTAAATATATGTTGGTACTTTATCGTCTGTCGAATGGAATGTCTTGTCAACAAGCAATCTATTCAGTACAGGAGCCCCATAATTCCAAAATGTCAGATAAACAGAGGAAGAATTACAGAATCAAACGAACGGAAATGAAACGGACTTTGAATTAAGGTCATGGAGCAAGAATATTAAAAGAAATTAACGAAATACAAAAGAAATGAAATACAATAAGCGATGATGAGACTCCTTCCTGTTGAGCAGGGAGTAAGGACAGATCGACAAAATTGTGATATTGAGACTCCTTCCTGTGACCAGGGAGAAGGGACACTCGCCATATTGTATGGATTTAAAGATGACTTAATGCAATGGAAAACGGGCTTATGATTCAGAAATGTTTAAACAACTTAAACGAATGCAAAGAACACTTATTAAACAGTTTAATATTATTAATTTAACTTTACCAATAAATATTATAGCCAAATTTTCAAAATTTACTGATTACGATTAAATTGACCAAACTAAACAATTATTCATGTATTACTTTAATAAACTATTATTAAATTATTAAATTATTAGTAACCTAACTATAGCCGCTTAATATTATATTTACGATCAAAATTGTCATTCATGTATTAGACAAGAAACTTGTGGCACCTGAGCTAGTGTTCACGTGATAGCGAAAGCATAGTGTGAATGCTGCTCGTGCCTAATTAAGATCTCAAACAACCTATGCGCAAAGCAGAAACAGTATAATAGATATCTATTTATTAAAACCATAAAAACATACTTAATAGAAATTAAATATGAATTAATTTAATTTAGCTTTTATTTATTAAACTTTAGACTTATAGGAAACTATGATTATGAATTAAATAACAACTCCAGAAATTTGATATATTAGAAGAAATAAAAGATTTGAATGGTGTACAAACCCTTACTCAAAATTCAATAAAAAACAAAATTTAATAAAATTAATACAAGAAACACACACATATGGAAAAAAACATGAACACATAAAATACTTTAACTTTTGTCACAAGGGGGTTACTCAAATGATGTCAATCTGAGAGTAACCACACCAATAAAACTTGAATGGATATGTGCAGCTTCATCATTCTTCTTGTGATTCTGACGTGATAAAGGATGTGAGACAGTTATACTTCCACTCCTTCTGTATATTTATAACACAGATAAGGTAATTTCTTCTTGTCACAGATTTTGTCATACTTTATTGATAAAACATCAGACTCCTGTGATAAATTATACTATGCTGTACTCTTGCTGTGCATTTTTCCCTTATGATTTAATATGTCAAATGAGATGGCTTTGCAATCTTGCTTCACATAATTATTGAGACAATAACTTTGCAGATCATTAGTTACAGCTGCACCTCCCAAGCAGCACTTGCCAATGAAATGCTCCACTGCACTCATTAGCAAGTTTCCAGAAAGAAATAAGTCACTATGTTTTACTTAATCACTCCCCTTTCATCTATTTAAAATAATTTTCAAAACCCCTTTTCAAATTGAATGCATAATTCAAAAACAAAGACAAACTAAAATCACCCCAATCATGTACCTATGTTTAATTACTGCACCTACAGAACTGCACTGCAGATGCATCTAGGAATATTTATGAAGCAGTACAAGACAATGTACTTTTAAGAATTTGATTGAGAACTCTTAAAATGTAGCCAGCAAGTACCCTTAGTTTTAAGCACACGTTTACAACTGGGAGCATTATGGAATTAAAACTGCACAACACACCAATCCTTAGTTACTATGACCTATTTCCAACATATTAAATAGACTCCTTGAATATTAGAAAATGTAAATATCTTGATAGTATTCCCAACCTATGTTATAATATTTCTAACATATGTCTGAATATTTGTAAAACAATACAACATACTTCTTAAGTTTTATCAATTATTTCTGCAAGTTTGTACAAATATTTTTATACAATTCTGTGGCATTTTTCAGAAAACAAAACTCCATGGGTCATATGATGTCTAGGTACATCAAACTGAAGCATGAACTGAACCATGCCAAGAAAACCAGCTGTCCATGGTATGCCCTAATGAGAAAGCTGCTGCCACTAATCTTGACTGACAAGGAAATGACACTTTTATGAGGTAAAGTCTTGCTCAAATCTAAGAATGGAGCTCTAAGGTCTCCCTTAGAAAAACCTGCATATCCACATGCAAAGGTGAGATACATAACTGATGAGCATCTTTATCCACAATATCTGAAAGCTTTATTTTTCAAGTTCTGTTTTACATAAATTGTTTTTGTTTTTATTAGAAATATTTTATATGTTGGGAACGATATTTGGCAGCAAATATATTTAATAAATGAAAATGATATTTCAACAATATCCACTTTCTCTGCAAGTGTTAACAATATTTAAAGTAATAAATGATTCAAGTGATTAGTTTCCTTCGTTTTTGAACATTGGTAGCTGTAATGTGTTGAATTTTGAAGAAGTATTGAACCTTAAAGTTGAATAAATTGTGCATTAAAATATTATCATGGTCAAGACAGAAAAGACTTTGTGAAAGGTCATGTTGACATTTTTCTTTATCTCCATGGTTAAACATAAAAGGCCCATATCTAAGGTTCAGTGAGAATTGACATGGGCATTGTAACAATATCCTGGAAGAGAAACATTACAGCTACTGACCATAATTACATGAAAGGGACCTCGTGTCAAATAATCGATTTTCAAAGGGACGTTGATATGCATCATAATTCTCAGATTCTAGGCTGTCAAAATCTGACAAAAGAAATGATTATCTTGAGGAAAATTTAGGAACAGTTGCTTACGATTGGTCAGTTAAATTAAGGCGTACACTCTGGAAGTAATGGGAATTGAAAAGTACCAACCTTGGTCAGTATTCTTTAGTCCAAGATTTTTCTGTGAGAGACAAGACTCAATGACTCTGGGGAAAACTAGAGAATAGTGCTTTCCTCATTAAAAGAAAGTAAAAGGGACCAGGTAGCTGTCTTGAAAGGAAAGACAGGCTATAGTGCTGGGACGCAAGATTTGTGAAAAGAAAACAGCATTAAGGTACACAATTTTAATTTCGATGTAATTTTCTATTTTGTTTGTTTTGTTTTACGCAAATGTGTTTGATATGACTATGATCCATACTATGTATCGTTTATTCAATTTCATGGAAATCTGCTGATATGCTAGAGTTGTTATGCAATTTATTTCTTTGATTTTACAATTATTAGTTCACTGATAGAATTGTCGGATCACATGTAATCCAAAATTTCAGATGTGTAGGATTTCATAGGGTTATATGAATTAATCCACATTTTCAAATGTGTTGTATTTCATAGGGTTATATGAATTAATTTCCTTTGTCTGTTAGGACGATACTGTTTATCGTGAGTTAATGATAATTGCATATTTATATATGATTTTGTAATGCTTGAATGATCTTGTAGGTTAGGGATTACTGTAAGCTAGAATTTAGTGAATCTAATGCAATAGTAATCGAGCATGTATCTTACTGAGTGGAACTGAGTACTTAGATGTAAGGAGACATACAGTAGCATATGCAGAAATATATGGCAAATGTGTTTATATACACTACTCAGGTGTCAATCACTGCAAAGTGAGAATAATGATGTATCGATTTAGGTCAGACTTGGGGTATACTACAATGGTCATTTGTAACTAGAGATAACGATTGTACCTTACTCAAAATACAGTCTAACTTTGTAAGGACCATTCATTGTTAAGGTCACCTTATGTCAGAATTGATGCAGTGTTCAGATAGCTTGTTATGCTTCTGAGCAACGAAAGTGAGAAAATTTTATATACGGATAGGTGGTGATACAAATAGAGATTTAGTGGTAATCTTGTCATTTAAGGAAACAGCTCTCTCCCAGAAACTAACAAGAACAGTCCAAAGAGGGAAGTCCAGAAAGAAAGAAAGAGTTCGGAATAGAAAGATCATCAGAAGAACAAAAGTATACACATTGGAGGTGGGGAGACGTGGGATACACGGAGACAAGAGAGGAAGTGACACTAGGTGATGCAAATCAGGCATGGACATTGTGCTCTTTTCACCACTCGTTACTATGATGAACAAATCCATAACTGAACACTGCTATTAAATTCGATTGATGTAAATCTGTTGAAATGAAGTTGCCAATTTTAGTTTATGTATTAATTAATTAAAATTTATTCTATTTTTCTTGTTTAACCCATTTTATCCTGTTTACCAATTTCAACTGCAGTGCCTGGTTCCTGAGAAGCAGTTCTAGATACACTGTGGTAAAACGGAGCCTCATACAGCACCAGTAGCAGAAAAATTGTGATGACCTTCACCATGTTTACTAAAAATGTTGTAACACTGTTATTTCTTTTTTAAAGTATATAAAACTATGTATCTCTGAAGAGGTAAAAAAATTTGCAACACAGTGACATATGTTTTGTTAAAATTTACCAATGTACATGCTCACAACTGTATTTTGAAATATGGCTTGAAAGAAAAAAAAAAAATTTAAAAACTTATCATGATGTTCAGTGAATCGTATCTTCATGAAGATGAATGAAATGCTCCAAATAGTATGGAATAAAATAAAGATAATTCTATTTCTAGTATTTTGGCCCAAATTTGAAGTTTCTAGCACTGTTAGTTCAAAAGTTATAATAATTTTACTAAAACTGGACAACAAAACACCTGGAACAATTTGTTTACTTCACATTCTAGAACATGTACTTCAGCGTGCAATTTCTCATGAAAACTTGTCACAAATTAATCCTAGAAATCTTTCAGTAAGATAAAGGTAATTAATCAGTACAATTTTTGTTCAAATTTTGAAGTCCACGTCATCACTATGTCAGTAATAACAATATAATAAATCGTGGCTGCAACCAAGGTGAAAAATCATCCCAGACCCATTCCTCTTGAAAGCCTTCAAAGTCAGCTTCATTCTCCGAATCACTGTCGAAAAGTGCATGAAGCCATGCATAATCTCTTTCATCAACTTGATTCAATTCTAACCCGTCATTTAAGTCAATATTATCATCAGAATCATCCAAATCGTCAACTTCAATGTCACTACCCTTGCTATCAACAAACATGTTTACATCCGAGTTGCCGTCCATTTTATCGATCGATTTTCAAACCAACAATTTCTTTTCCAACCAAGTTTTTTTTAGAACTTCACTGCGCATGCGTGCTTTAACCATTTCCTGTGTTGGTGAAGAAGTACACAAGTATTTGTGATGTATAAAACATGTTTCTAGAGACGCTACACACATAGTAGAGTACGACCGTAGTCGTATTCTGGATAAAATGGGATGCTACGACCACAGGCGTATTCAGGATAGAATGAGGTATTACGTCCGTAGTCGTATTCCGGATAAAATGGGTTAAAGAGGCTCGTATTGTGTTATTTCATCTCAACAGTCTTGCTCAGTTCTCTGTTGATGATCTATCTATTCACTCACACCGGGCAATAACATCAAGGGAGGTCATCTTCTAGACAACGATCGCCAATTTTATTAACCACCCCTCTATATCAAGAGGGGAATCCTTACAAAGTAGGGTCTATCGTCCGAGATATTTTGAACAGCGAGTGACAGATACTAAGTTGATATTGAATAGAAAATTGAGTACCATAGCAGTGATAAATTTATTATTTAAGCAAGGAATTATGAGAGTGAATCGAGTCAATATCTATGCATTCTGTAGTTAGTGCATGCCACTGTTTGGTATCTTCTTTAATGTTTGTTATGACATTGTAAGATATTAAGATTCCATACCTGAACTGCTGATAGTGTGGTCATTGTCTGAATTCAAGTAATTCAGAAAGAAATATTGATTTTAGTTACTCTTGCGAGAAGAGATAATTAAGGAAGTCCCGAGGGAATAATTGCACAATGTGGTGCGAGCTAACTGAATTTGCAAAGAAATTCAGAATTTTGTACTGCCAAACGCTGTTAGGTTGCTTTTGAGTGATTTAAGTAAGTCTGTGGGTCAAAACTTTACTGGAATAGAATACGGGCAAGTATTCTTAAGGAAGCTGTTTCCTGTAAGGCAGTAAGAAGTCAGTAAATACTTAAGCTAAGTAAATTGGTTGGTGATACAGTTGAGTAGACTAGGATGGCAACTGATAGGCAGTTAGTCAAAGAGTTTAAGTCTATTGGTACAGACGAATTAGGTTATGAAGGGACCCAATTGGCGAATTTGTAGAGCGGAGTCTCTTGGAATACAGAACAAAGCAGGCGGCAGAGAAAGAAAGAATGAGACATGCCGAGGAAAAAGAAAGAATGAGACAAGCTGAGGAAAAGGAAAGAAACACACAAGCACCGGACAAAGAAAGAGAAATCAAGTTAGCCAGATTGCAAGCTGAAGAAAGAGCCAGGGAGAGAGAACATGCGTTAGCCATGAAGAGACTAAGGATCGAAGCAGAATCTAGGAGGGGCGAAGAACTGAATGAACATTCAGGACCCTCAACCAAAAGATCAGAGGATAGATGTATCGTCCAGATAACAATGCCGATGTTTAATGACAAGGAAATCATCGATAACTTTTTAACGCAGTTTGAAATGTTAGCTTTAATCTATCATGTACCCATAGACCAGTGGGCCATTAATATCTCTGCATTTTTGCAAGGAGCTGCCATGGATGTCTATCATAATATGGCACCCACTCAGACAGATGACTATGATGCTCTTAAGAAAGCGCTGTTAAGGCATTACGAGTTGTTGGCTGAAAGTTTTCGCAAACTTTTCAGAGAGTCATCTAAGCGAACAACAGAGACACACTCACAATTTTATACTCGGGTATGCGTGCTTTTCGATAAATGGATTAAAATGATAGGCACTGCACTCACTTATGAAGGCATACAGGAAGAGATCTTAAAAGAACATGTCCTCAGTATGTATCGGAAAGACCTGATCGCATTTTTAGCTGAACATGATTTCATGACCTTAGAAGATATCAGTGTGATGGCAGAGCGATATGAGAGTGCACACTCTCATCCAATCACCTGGAGTGGCAGGGATCAACCCAGCGTCACCGACTTTAGAAGAGCTAATGGTTTGACACCTCATAGGTGGAATGGTCAAAATGGTGGGAAGCTAGGGGCTGACAATCCCAGTCGTGATCAATTCTGTGGCTCAGGAAAGTCCCAAGAGGTAGATAAGGGTACCCCTGGTAAGAAAGCTGAAGTTGTATGCTACGGCTACAACAAACCTGGCCATATTCTCAAAGACTGCAGGAAATATCATCCCACGATAAATGTAGTGACACCAGGCACTAGTAGAAAGTGTAAACCAGTAGAATGGTAGAATACAGCAACAGCTACGGTAAATGGAGAGAAGGCTACCGTACTTTACAACACCAGCTGTAGTTATCCAGCTTTGGTGGATAACAAATTTGTTAAACCTGCTGATTATACAGGTGAGACAGTGCAAATCCAATTTGCTAAGAGGAGTAAAGATTCCCTCCCGGTTGTCTACATCGATCTTGATTCACCGTATGTGAAAGGACAAATTCAAGCAGCGTGCTTGTCAGGGTTGTCGCACGACATAATTTCAGGATGTAGGTATGTGTTGCCACAACCTAATCCTATGACATGTACAAATGTACACATGGGGTCTGTAGAGACGAGGTCTATGAAGTGAAGGTCAGGGTCGATGCTGCTGAACCCCTCGACTTCACCCATAGACAATTTGCTACCTGGTGAATTAAGGAGACTTCAAGAGGAAGATTCTACCCTTAACAGGATACGCAGGTATGCAAGGGAGAATTCTGTGCGGAACTTACCAAACGGTGAGGTAGAGTTCACGCTGAAATGGGGTATCTTGATCGATACGCCCAGAAAGGATCCGAGAGTTATAAGCAAGTGATTGTACCTCGATCTAAGAGAGAAGAAGTGCTTAGGCTAGCACATCAGAGTCTACTTGGTAGTCACATAGGTGTGGCAAAGACAAGAGATAGGTTAGTGAGGGAATTCTACTGGCCAGGTGTGTATGGGAATGTAAGGAGGTTTTGTCTGTCGTGTGACAAGTGTCAGCAGGTGACACCTAAGACCTCACATCGCCCAGTGCCATTAGGAACCACCCCTCTGATTAATGAACCCTTCTCAAGGGTGGCGATGGACTTGATAGGTCCAATAAAGCCTGCATCAGAAAGTGGTAATTGTTATGTGTTAACAATTGTTGATTATACTACCCGATAACCGGAGGCTGTTGTGTTGAAAAACATTGGTTCAGTTACGGTAGCTGAAGCTTTGTTAGGAGTTTGGTCCAGAGTTGATGTTCCTGAAGAGATACTAACTGACCAAGGGCCACAGCTGTTTGTTAGCCAGGTGATGGAAGAAATGAACTGGTTACTTTCCATTAGGCACCTGACTACTACCCTGTATCACCCGCAGTGCAATGGTCTAGTAGTGTTTCAATGGGACATTGAAGCAAGCTCTGAAGAAGTTCTGCAAAGGTCGACCCCAGGACTGGGATCAATACCTTCCCATGATAGGACACATGGCAGTATTAAAACAGTTGTGGACAGATGAAAAGGCATCTGAGGAAGTACAAACAACGTATCAGTATGTTGTTGATCTCCGTAACAAGATGGAGTAAGTTTGCTACTTGACCCAGAAGAATCTCCGTGACACATGGGGACATCAAGCCAAGTACTACAATAAGAGGGCGAGGGAATGGAAGTTTGAAGTGGGTGACAAGGTGCTGTTGTTATTACCGTTGGAGCACAACAAACTCCCAAGTGTTCTGGAGGGGATCATTTGTTGTAATGGAAAAAAGAGTGGACAGAATTACCATATCAAGGTGGGAGATAAAGAGAAGTTGTACCATGTTAACCTTCTTAAACACTACCTTGAAAGGGAGACACCCACTGAGTTCGTGGTTGTTACAGTTGTGACTGAAGAACCCAACAACAACAGAGGAGTGACGGAAGTACTTCCTAGTTGTCCTCTGACAAGGAATGAAACCTACATCAACGTTGTCCTTGATGTAACATTAACGTCAGAACAACATGAAGAGGTGGAGGAGATACTCCACGACTACTCAAGTGTCTTGACAGAAAGACCAGGCATGACAGACTTGGAGGAATTTAGTTTGAACTTACTGGATGAAACACCTGTGAAACTGAAACCCTATCCACTGCCTCATGCAAAGTTAGAAACTGTACGGAACAAAATTAGAGATATGCTTGACTTAGGGGTCATTGGACCAGCCAAATCTGCATGTAGTTCACCGATTGTTTTGGTCCAGAAGAACGATGGTAATCACCACTTTTGTGTTGACTATCGGAAGTTAAACAGGATTACAGAATTTCAGGTCTAAATGTTGCCGGATCCTGAGTCCATATTTGCCGGAGTAACCAATGCCAAATATTTTTCTAAAATAGACTTGTCAAAGGGATATTGGCAAATTCCAGTTCGTAAGGAAGACCGTCCAAAACTTGCCTTTGCAACACCAGATGGGACATACCAATGGGTAGTCATGCCATTCGGGGTCCAGAATGCACCCAGCATTTTCACCCAAATGACGAGGAAACTGCTAGAACCTTTAAGAGGGACCGGAGTTTTAAATTTCATGGATGATTTGCTATTGGCGACACCTACTTGGGAAGAACACGTGGTCTTACTGGGAAAAGTTCTAGAACGACTTAGACAGATAGGGCTCACTGCCCAACCATCTAAATGTCACACTTGATTTTGGAGACTGACTTATCTAGGACACACACTCAGTGAAGATACTTTAACCCCAGACAGAGCTAAAGTCGACCAGCTTCAGAATGCCGCATGTCCAACTGCGAAGACAGAAGTGCAACCTTTTTTAGGACTTGCAGCTTATTATTGTAAGTATGTTGCAAATTTCAGTGCTATTGCTAGTCCGTTGACTGACTTGACAAGGAAGAAGGCTCCGATTAAAGTTATTTGGACAGACGCTTGTGAGAGAACTTTTCAGATGTTGAAGGATAGGTTGACATCAGAGGCCGTAGTGAGACTACTGGACGTGACAAAGGACTTTGTCTTATGTACCAATGCTTCTGACAGTGGTCTTGGTGCAGTTATACTGCAGAAACATGATGGGAAACTTATTTCCGGTTGCATATGGTACCAGAAAGTTGTCTCCAACAGAGCGTAATTATTCTGTTGCCGAAAGAGAATGCCTAGAGATTATCTTTGGAATCTCTAAATTCCAGCACTATCTATATGGGCGAAAGTTTATTCTGAAAACTGACTACCAACCACTTGCTTATTTGGCCCAAGCTAAATTGATGAATGGACGTTTAATGAGATGGTCATTATTTCTTCAGCAATATCAAGTTCAACTGCATTACATTAAAGGAAGCGCTAATCTTGGAGCAGATTGTTTGAGTAGATTAGTTGATTCTGAGGTGAAGGGGTCACTTCAGGACATGTAAACAATAACTTGAAATGTAACTTCAAAATTCGGAGAGCAAAATCCCAGATTTTACCCTTCGAATGGGGCCTATGTAATGTGTCAAATTTTTGAAGAAGTATTGAAACTTCAAGTTGAATAAATTGTGCATTAAAATTTTATCATAATCAAGCCAGAAGAGTCTTTGTGAAAGGTCATGTTGACATTTTTCTCTATCTCCATGGTTAAACATAAAAGGCCCACATCTAAGGTTCAGTGAGAATTGACATGGGCATTGTAACAATATCCTGGAAGAGAAACATTACAGCTACTGACCATAACCACATGAAAGGGACCTTGTGTCAAATAATCGATTTTCAAAGGGACGTTGATATGCATCATAATTCTCAGATTCTAGGCTGTCAAAATCTGACAAAAGAAATGATTATCTTGAGGAAAATTTAGGAACAGTTGCTTAAGACTGGTCAGTTAAATTAAGGCGTACACTCTGGAAGTAATGGGAATTGAAAAGTACCAACCTTGGTCAGTATTCTTTAGTCCAAGATTTTTCTGTGAGAGACAAGACTCGATGACTCTGGGGAAAACTAGAGAATAGTGCTTTCCTCGTTAAAAGAAAGTAAAAGGGACCAGGTGGCTGTCTTGAAAGAAAAACAGGCTATTGTGCTAGGACGCACGATTTGTGAAAAGAAAACAGCATTAAGGTACACAATTTTAATTTCGATGTAGTTTTCTCTTTTGTTTGTTTTGCTTTATGCAAATGTGTTTGATATGACTATGATCCATACTATGTATCGTTTATTCAATTTCATGGAAATCTGTTGACATGCTAGAGTTATGTAATTTATTTCTGTAATTTTACAGTTATTAGTTTGTTGATAGAATTGACGGATCACATGTAATCCAAATTTTCAGATGTGTAGGATTTCATAGGGTTGTATGAATTAATCCACATTTTCAAATGTGTAGTATTTCATAGGGAATTAATTTCCTTTGTCTGTTAGGACGATACTGTTTATCTTGAGTTAATGATAACTGCATATTTATATATGATTTTGTAATGCTTAAATGATCTTGTAGGTTAGGGATTACGGTAAGCTAGAATTTAGTGAATCTTATGCAATAGTAATCAAGCATGTATCTTACTGAGTGGAACTGAGTACTTAGATGTAAGGAGACATATAGTTGCGTATGCAGAAATATACAGCAAATGTGTTTATATACACTACTCACGTGTCAATTGCTGCGAAGCGAGAATAATGATGTATCGAATTAGATCAGATTTGGGGTATATTACAATGGTCATTTGAAACAAGTGATAACGATTGTACCTTACTCAAAATACAGTCTAACTTTGTAAGGACCATTCATCATTAAGGTCACCTTATGTCAGAATTGATGCAGTGTTCAGATAGCTTGTTATGCTTCTGAGCAACGAAAGTGAGAGAATTTTATATATGGATAGGTGGTGACACATAGAGAGATTTAGTGGTAATCTTGTCATTTAAGGAAACAGCTCTCTCCCAGAAACTGACCAGGACAGTCCAAAGAGGGATGTCCGGAAAGAAAGAACGAGATCGGAATAGAAAGCATACACGGAGGTGGAAGACGTGGAATACACGGAGACAAGAGAGGAAGTGACACTAGGTGATGTAAATCAGACATGGACATTGTGCTCTTTTCACCGCTCGTTACTATGATGAACAAATCTGTAATTGAACACTGCTATTAAATTCTATTTATGTAAATCTGTTGAATTGAAGTTGCCAATTTTAGTTTATGTATTAATTAACTAAAATTTTTTCTATTTTTCTTGTTTAAAGGGGCTCGTATTGTGTTATTTCTTCTCAATAGTCTTGCTCAGTTCTCTGTTGATGATCTATCTATTCACTCACACTGGGCAATAACATCGAGGGAGGTCATCCTCTAGATAACGATCGCCAAATCTATTAACCACCCTCCTTGCTATGAGAGGGCACCCCTTACAGTAGTTGATTGGTTAAGGTGCTGGACTCGTTACCTGAAGGGTGGGATTTGATTTACTCTATTGGGTCAGCCCAAATTAGTTGCAGTGATGTATCCTTGACCAAGGCACTTTCTATTCCTTCAGCACAAAATAGCGTTCAAAATGTTGCTGTGCTGAAGAAGCACAAAACCAAACAAGAAGTTTTTTACTTGAAATTTCTCAGAACTGATGTATAGGAAAATGACAAAAGGAAGCCATGGTAGCTTGGTTGGTAGAGCATCTGACTTGCAATCCAATGGTCACAGGTTTGATACTTGACCAGGTCAGCAGCTTCAGTGTAACCTTGGGAAAGGTACTTAGCTCCCACTTTCTTGGCATGATATAGCTAACAATATGTTTAAAGTGCCATTAAAACAAACAGCAACACCCTCCCCAAACTTTAGATACTGTATGCACTGCAAATTGAAATCAAAAACATGAATTAAAAAGTACAATTTCTACTTTCTTCACTGAATAAATTAACTGCATTTTCTTATCACAAGTATCTTTATTTCAGAGTATGTAAATGCAGGGTGTGTTTAATATGGACTTCCAAACCCTTATGTGACCAATTTATTTGATGCCATCACTGAAAATGTTAGCTATTCAAGAAAAAAATGAAGACAAAACTTGAAGAGTGCAGAATCACTAGAAAATATAACTTTCTTCAGCAGATGAAGAACATGGCTGAATTCATGAAGAAAATATAGACAAAACTTGAAGAGTGCAAAATTACAGTAAAATTAACTCTCTTCAGCTGACAAGGGACATGGCTGAATTGCTATGAATTCTGCCAACAAATATATTTATGTTTTGTGTTATTTTACTGTTCATCTTTTTTGTCTGTGTTCATTGCTTTATAAGTAATTAATTAGCCGGGTGTACATTTTTCAAATAAAATGCAAACTGCTAGTGTTATGCTTGCATTTGAAATGTGTAAAATATGCCTGTACTAAGGCCATGGTTTACATCAATGTTTTACACCCATAATATACAACTGTACTTTTAGTTTGGTTTACACCTGTGTTTTATGCCTTAATATATGCCTGTACTTTGGTATGCTTTACACCTGTATTTTGGTATGCTTTATAAGCCTGTACTTGGGTATGGTTTACATCCGTAATATACACTTTAGTATGGCTTATCCCTGTAATATATGCCTGTACTTTGGTATGCTTTACACCTGTAATAAACCATATTACACGGATATTTAATCTACTGAATACAGGCACAATAATGTAATAATTCGCTTCTGTGGATGCCTGAAGTAAGTTTGTGCTATGCCTGAAGTACATTCGTGTTACCCGAGATATGCCAGTACTAGACTTGTTTATGATATTTTAAAGAAACGAAACGAGCACCTGTATTTTAGCAGTAGAATACACCTGTAGTATGCTTATGATATGTTTGTACAATATTATATAGGAATCACTGATTTCTCCAAACCTGACATCACAAGAAGTCTTTTATTTAAACTCCATTTTGAAATTATCATCTATTCAGGAGTAGCAAAAGATTATTAAGATGTCCACCATACTGCGTTTGTGTGGCACCATTTTTATTAAGGACTAACTAGACCTTAGGTTGAATGTATGATTCAAGTTTGAAGGCAATCCTACAAATAATTTAGACAAAGTATCAAAATCAAACTTTTGCTAAATGACAGACAACACACATAACACCATTGTATAAGCTCTTCTGATCAACTAATTATGCCGATCTAAGACAACAAAAGTTTACCATATTTTTTCCGCTTCTTTGTTGCTGCTGCCATCTTGTTTTCCACTCCTAACTGGCAAAAGAAAATGTACTCGGTTACTTAACTTTGCTTTTAAATATGTATCTTTGTATAATAATAACAACAATAATAACTTTCTTATTGGCATTATTTGACAGCTTACAATGTCAACAAAACCAGCAAAACTCCAAGGATATAGCCTAAGTTCTCCAGAACTTACACAGGCAAGCTAATAGTGAGATCATTTTTTTGCACCCAAATGTGGTCATGAACAAAATGTAAAATGCAAACCAAAAAGTCAATGTAGATGAAGTGTATACTAATCACAAAATTACATTTAATGTAAGAATTAGTTTATGGGAGCTGTATTAATTGAAAGAATCAGTGCTAATTATCACTTCTGGATCATCTTACTCAGACCACTTGTTTTAAGACCCAAACCAAAATGTTTCCTTGCAGAAAACTCAAGGCAAGCTTGCAGGTAAAAGCTAGCAATAAGCTTATTTTATGTTTCTAGCTAATATGGATCCTTGTGCAAGCTGTGATTACATGAGCAAGATTGGCAAGACAACTGGATATAAAACCACTCCCTCAGTAACTCGTGAACCTCTTATAACACATGGTCAGGTGTGGATCCCATTTTTTAAAACCAGAAAATACAAAATAAAATTGGTCCCTATTTGTTGAACATGAAGAAAATCACGATCAAAATTGGCAAATGAAACCTTGATATATCACTCATTTTGTCAATGAAAAGTGTATTTAGTACCCAGAAATTTAAATCAACATCATAAAATTCTCAACATTTAATAAAAAGTTATATATTCTGGTAAATTTGTTTCCAAACATTCTCAGCACACTGTAAATAACAGTATTGATGAATTTTCGATTTACAACAATGTTGCTAATGCCTACAGATGGCAACATGTTAATAAATTAACACTAATTATATATGATTTGCCAAGCAAAATTCTTCATTTAGTTATATCTTTTAATCATCAGAACTGCATTATTAACAATAAAACATGTCAACTTTTACATAATTCACCAGCACCAAATAGTGTTAACAAAAAAAAAAGAAAAAAAAAGAATTTGGTTCTAGAACAAATATGATTGTCAATACATTACTTGATATCATATTAACGAGTCTGGGCTGCCTATATTTAAAAGTTTCTGAACAAAAATAATAAAAAATTGTATTTTTTGAGAAGGGGGAGTTAAAAATAATTTTAATTACGCAATACTCACCCATTGCCGTTATTTAACTTACTACTATTTATGTAGAAAATTCCTATCCATTCAATGTGAATACATCCTCCAAGAGTGAAGAATTGTAAACCAACACTGGTTCACTCATGTATCTGCCACACCAGCACAGAAACATCTTTTTCATAGACGACAGTAGACTAGGACATCATAGTGTGGTGGGATGAGAGCATTCAGTAGTAGCGATGGATAAGTATTGCATAATTAAAATTAGTTTTAACCGCCCCCTTCCAAAGAAACGTTGTATCAGCAGCAATATGTTACCCATCACTATTATGTAGCTGAATTTGTCAGTTAGGTGGGTATAGATTGATGTTTGAACCGAGTAAAAACAGAAAAATGGAAAGCACTCACCATTTGAGGAAGAGTTCCACTTTAAAATTTCCTGTGCTTGCTGTGTTAACAAGCAGAGGTGGAAGGAGGAGAAGGTAGCAGTAGTGATCACCAAATACTGCCTTCATGACATCCCACAAGGAACAGCGACTGAGATAGGTCCATGAGGCAGCGATGGTTCAAATACGATGGGCTTCATTAAAATAGAACTCAGTTCCCTAATGGGTACAAGAACCAATCTTTATCATTTTCAGCACATATTTGACTGAGACGGGGAATCTCTATAGGTGGTGGAGCTACTAAAGGTAATTGATTTTTGGCTAATAATCCCAATTGACAAAGGAGTGAAATAAATTCATAATTCCCACTTAACTGGAGACAGTCTATGTCGACAGACAAGGAAAGAATCGCACTGACGCTAAAGCAAGTAAAAAGCAGTTGAGTGTAAGGTTCTGAAAGGAGACCTCACTTAAAGGTTCATTGGGAGTTTTGATAAAGACCATAAAACACAAAAAAGATTCCATCTGGGCATAAGAGAGTGCGAGACAGGTCTCTGTAGCTCAAAATACTTAAGATCTGCAAGATGTGCATCAGAACTGATTGCTGTGCACTGCAAGAATTTAAGTGTGTTGCGGGGCTTGTGTTTGAGGAGTATGATCGCTCTCACATGCAATTAGGCTCCTTAAACTGCTTCTAGGAGAGCGATCCATCACTCTCCTTAATCTTATTGTTTAAAACAAAAATGTTCTGAGCAAACTTCCAAATTCTTGTCCCAGATTTCATGGCAGCTACCTTTCACAAATACTGATATGGTTACAGGTTGTGCCATTTCGATATAGGACGTTATGTGCTGTAAACAATGTCATAAATATTTTAGTGGCAGAAGTCTTTAAAATGTTAATTAATTTAGTTTAACGATGAAGCATATTATTATTATTATTCCTAAAAATTTAGCTTATATGGTGACATCATCAAAACAAACCAGTGTTTAATTTTTGAACATACAATTTTACTTCACTGACATTTACTTTAACAGCTATCACTGTTCCTTTGCACTTATGCATACAAAAATGTCATCTGCTA
Source organism: Megalonaias nervosa (assembly GCA_016617855.1). NCBI lineage: Eukaryota > Metazoa > Mollusca > Bivalvia > Unionida > Unionidae > Megalonaias > Megalonaias nervosa. The sequence continues at coordinate 43,554 of JAECUM010042639.1, forward strand.
ACAAGATAAAAAGATAAAAGGCAATTCAGTTCAGCTGCTCACATTTCAATATTGAATATTCCTGTGTTTAGATACAATACTGACAAGACCGAAGGGGGATCCTGAGAAGCCAAGTAGTCTAAAGCACTCACTGTTACAGATCATTGCCATCTCACCTCTGTCTGCATGAGTTCGAGTCTCAGGTTTGGCCAATGTGGGTATGTGAGAAAGCTTGCCAGTAGCTTCTCGTGGTTTGGTGGTTCTTTCCGTGGTTTTCCCAGGTTCTTCCTCCACCATTTATACTGGCCACCATGCACAGCCTATCTTGTGCTGACAAATGGTGTTAAACCCTACAACAACAACAAGACTGACGGCAAAGAAATGGTGACAAAAATATGGTGTCAAGTTTGCATAAGGTATTTGCCAAAAATTCGAAGCGACAGTTGTTTTCCTATTTGAGGAGAGTGAATAACTCTCCTCAACACTACCAGAAGAGCTGTTCACAGCTAACCTGCATTTTACTAAACACAAGGCCTGGTGTTGGAAACTGCAGCTCTATAGCCCTTGATAGTGGATACTGAACATCTTTTGTTCTCCACAAGGAACAAATGGAAATCAGTAGAAAAAAATTACAGAGGAGCAGCTAGGATCAACATGCTCCTACTGTACTTATTACAGAAGATTCACCACCTGGTATCATAAACCTTGGATGTGGCTCTCCAGGTCTGAATGATGCAACTGG
>JAECUM010042640.1:0-16577 GCA_016617855.1 Megalonaias nervosa
ATATATATATATATATCACCCAGTCACACACGCGCCCTTATATATTCCATGAAATTAATTTTATGTCATGTACTGCTGCATGTCGGTATAATCTCCCTTATATATGGTGGGTGCCAAATGTCAAGACTACAGTTAGAACTGTTACCCATATTTCGTTCCAAAGCTTATTTAACTGGTGCAACGGTGCTCTTTGCCGGTGCAATGATGCAATGTATTGTTAGAGCAGTGTATTTAAGACGGGTATTGTTGCAAAGGTTCACATACAGTTGCATCGATATTGAGATACCGGTGGGTGTAATTTTTTGTTGTTAATAAGGGTAATTTTATTGTTTCAGTAGTGTTTCTTTATCATCCAACAGGTTATTGTAACGAAACGGTAATATTGGCATTGCATAGGAAACAACCGTTTAAAATACCTCTGGAATCGTAAATTGTATCGCTGCAACCGCGAGAATTACCACTGCATCAACATAAATCTGAGTTGCATTGAGACACGAATACCATTTTAACGAAGATATTTGCGGTTTTTACTCTTTTTTGAATACAAAGATATTGACAGTGTTTCCCTTTAAACATAACTTGTTATACATACCAATAGATCCTGGCGCATGCACTGGTAGCAAAGCATGATAGGTTGTTAGTCATCGATATCAACATGCGCTGAGTTTAAACTTCCTGGTACATAACTGAAAAGTATCATAGGTGTAAACCGATAGTGTCAGTAATGGACATGTCTGACCTCTGGATAACTGTGTTTGGCTTATGCTACTTTTCTCTGACTGAAGGTTAGTAAAACTTTATTTTCGCCCGTTAACCACTTTAACACCTACAGAAGGGTTCGATAAGCCGAGTACAGCCGATATTACAGTTGGTATTGTGCAAAGTTATAACAATTTTAATTTAATCTCGATCGCTTCAGATGAAGAGATTAGTAAGGGGTGTAATCATTTGCTTTGGGGTGAAGCAGGTGGGTAGAAACGATGATGTTGTAATAAACTAACGTCCTTTGGGCAGGAACTCATTTTCTGCTTGTTATTGTAGACTACATTAGCCGGAATATGTTCCAGGGCATTTGATACAAAGGTGCAAAGAACTTTTTGTTTTTATTTATGCAATTGTTGTCAGCAGTTTAAAACTGGTATGCTCCAATTTAATAGAACTGATGGATGACACCGCCTAATCATAGACCATTTTGAAATGAACATGAATTGTCTCCCCTGGTTAATATTAGACTGAAATGTGTAGTTGTGATTTATAAGCTATATTTAGTCACCTCTAAAGCGTTTTTCATTGACAATTAAGGCCGACACGGTTTGGTGGTTGAGTATAGATATGAAATAATCATATTAGTACATTATCATTACCATGTTAGTGATTAATTACTAAGGTGCAACTCGTACAACAAATCTTCGTTAAAGTGGAAATGAAAACGATAGAATTTGAAGAGGGATTTAACGTGTATCTGTATATGCAAATATAAACTATAACCGCTAGAACAATGTACGTGCTCATCTTTTAATCGATGAGAATATATGTATGCGTATTTATGCATGTGTATCTTTCCATATTGATATCTATGCTGCTATCTATCTAGGCATAGCTATTATCTTCATTTTACTATAGTAAAGCAGCAGGATGGGGCAGACCCCCCCCACCCCCAACATGTGGCGTCGACCTTGGCCCCCCACCCTTCAAGGCTCCAATTTTGTAATCCGGTCTAAAAAGAATCGAAGATAGTCAACAATAAAAATGAGACAAATTACCACCAGCCACAAAAAGGCCTCAATTTTGCAATTGGGGCCTAAAAAAAGAAATACAGCAAACAACTGAGTGTATTGATCAAGGACGCGCTGAGCTCGGTGATGTAAGGGATCCTGTTGCATCAGAACCAGAACCTGTTAAAAAACCACCTGCCCAATTTACCGAAGAAGGTTTTTTCAATACTTCGCGATAAACCACATAGCGATTGCTGCAGCGGGACATTCAGCTCGTAATACTTTGTTAGTCCCAGAGACCACTGATGTTCAAACAAAATAACTGGTCTCGTTTTGTGTTTCGAAAGTACCATGGCATAAGTCAAATCAGTGGTAAATATAAGGATGAATTTGAAAAATTTGAGAAACAAGTCAAAGAAGCTAAAAGAGCGCCATTATCTGGAGATATTTTATCACCCGAAAAATCATCATTCAGACCACCTCACTTTGATGATGATGATAAAGCAACCGAAGTGGACTTGCCACTCGCGATGTTCAGACACAACGACGTTGTAGAAAACAAACCTCCCAGGTGATTCAAGATAAACTTTGTCCCAATGGCGACCTCGCTGATGTTGATCGACTACATATTTTGATTGGTGGAGGACGAGCAGGTAATAATTTCTACGAAATCATCAATGAAGCAGCTGCTATTTGTCAGCGTTTATTTACCGATGGCGTCATGGACAGCAGCGTTTACTGGGTACTAATCGATAAAAATTACCGACGATCACTACAGTTATTGATCAATTAGATCAGCAATAACAAAATAACATAATTATACACAATGTCCCACGTAGACCTGACAACGTCAGGGTGATAAATTCACGATTACCGGCCTACGGAGATGGACTTGGTGATGTTATTCAAGGTTTATTCAGAAGGATAGCCCCAAAAACAGTACTCAAGGATGTGTTGGTGCGTGATTATCAATATTATTCTTATTAGTACCAAACCAACGTGGACGAATCGAACTACAGGTCCAAGATACATCAAGGTATTTCCTACCCGCCGAGGCATTCATTGAAGTTCAGGGTAAAACTTGTGAAAAATGACAATACTGCATATGCAGCAACTGGCAAATGTGGACTTGTTAATAATGCTAATATGGCGTTATTTAAACGTGCCTCATATAACATCCATGGTAGACAAATCGAGGTATGTCACAATGTCGTCGTTGTTGCTACGATGATACTCGGTCTTGCAAGATATTCCGATGATTATTCACGGTCTGTTGGTCAATTAATGATGTTCTCAAAGGATGTTACTGACCATTCTGACCATACACAGTATGACATTAAACGACCAAAAACACATACCAACCCCGCCAACGTAGGCCACGTAATCATCAGTGTTTATCCAGAATTTAACCTGGGATTTGCAGCACGACGATCACAGGTTAACGCCGATGGTAGATTCAGCTGTGTGATGCCGCTATTACATATCTTCGGATTCTGCGGACATTTTAGTTCGAAAGGCCACCGACAACGACGGAGAGATAATGCTGCAGCTGCTGGTAAAGTGGAACTATCAAAACTTGCATTATGGATGCCAACGATGACACCCTCACCGAATGAAGAACAACGGCTGCTTTCATGGACAGCGGTGGTAAGTCGACGCTGTCATGGTTGACAATGACCACCGACTCAGTTACAAGCACAGCACATTCATTTGCATGGCAGATAGCATCTCAGCAGGGAATTTTAGCACCATGACATATATTCGTTGCATTTGAAGCTAACGTAAGAATGGAAAATCAAGAAAGAAACCCCTTGATGTCTGACTGTTTAAGGGTGTCAACGATTTCACTAAGAATAAGCGGACACCAGGAACTATCCGAAGACATAATACTGAATTTCGAACAAAACAATGTAGCACGGGCGTATCATAGTTTGATGAGATTTATGGGGCGTGATCAAAACATTGATACTGGTCTACAGATATCTCAGTGAGATTTTTCGTCGTTGTATCCGATCTATTATTTCTCATTGGAACATCTAGATTTTGTATAGACAATCTGTCGCTGACATGCACGTGCGAACTACTGTTAATGACATACCGGTTGGTCCTAGTGGCTAAAAAGCACATCAAGATGAACATTATCAGACAAAACAATGCAGCTCGAAGATGTTTGAGGACGAATGAGTGTCATTGACGCACCAGTGGAAAACATGTAATTAAATCATTCATGATGTTATAATGTCATATCAACACGTCAATGTTACTCTGACCCCTGGTCAGATTAAAAAGCTGAAATCGGCATCAAAGAGGAATTCTAGAACAAACATATCTCTGAAATCAACGGCGTTGCAGGGCCCAAATAAATTATCGTTGACAGAACGTCAACTCAAACACTACAATGTCGCCAAGGAATCAAAAACTGGCGTGCGACTTGATCTTTCCGCGAATGCGATCAACGATACAGCAAAGACTGGTGGTATATTTCCAATTCAAGCGGCGATACCAGCACTGATTGCAACTGCAGCTCCGGCTGTTGCAAAAACAGCTGCACTCGGTTCCGTTGGAACAGCTGCCGGCATGGCACTGAAAAAAGCAACAGGACAAGGAGCTTCGACCTCAAAAAAAGGGACGGGGTCTAAGATTACCATGAACGAGGTACGTTCAAGGTATGCGACTGCCAGGGACGTTTAGCTAAAACTCCCCATGTCAAATTTTGATTTATTTGATGCTGCTTGGTGATTAAACGTACAAAACTTCAGAGGTGTTTTCATACTGGTAAACCCAAACCGGGTTGAAGCTGGTATGATTAATCACGATGGTCATTCTGGTCTAGGCACTCATTGGGTTGCAGACGCAGTTGATCCACGTGGTGTGGTTTATTTTGATTCGTATTGATTGGCACCACCGAGAGAATGTTTAAAATAATTAATAATAATGGAGTCAGTTTATTATAGTACTGGAAGGGTACAGCAGCGATTAGCAAACTCGTCGATGCAGCTGGTGTCACAGGTGGTGTTGCCGCAGATTGGTTGTCGCGACAGACAATATGGCAAATTTATCTGCCACGTCCCAAAACGATTCAGCATGGACGGTTTGATGTCAGCAAGCCTAACGAAGTTCATCAGGTAGATATTTTTCTTCACATGACGTAATTGGCACTTCACGTAAATGGCGCACATACAAATACGCGCTGCAAGTAGATACAAAGAAGCGGAACCGCTATCGACTAAAACAGCAACTGAAGTCGCGGCCGCGTTTGAACGAATTTATTCACATGTTGGTCTGCAATGACCACAGTTTCGACAGGTTATCCTGGCAAATAATGTCTTGAGGTAGTAACATCGCTGATACAACAACATAACGTTAAAATCAGACGTCGACACACTGCGTTACATCGTGATCAGGCAATCGTTGAACGATTTAATCGAACACTTGCTGAGCAATTGTTTGGACATCAGTATGCCGAATTACTGACCAAGGACAGATCTCGTTCATGGGTTGCGTGGAGGAGCTTGCTCGAGGGAGCTCGTTCCCTTACGTCTGTTACATTCAAGACATGTCAGTGCGACATTTTCGCATGTTTGGCCGAGACTCCTATCGATTCTGTCCACGGTAAATTTTCTGACGTCATTAGGAAAATATTGCCATAACATTATTGTGTTACAGCAGGCGCAGTGATTATTTTATCGTTGTTTCAGCATCAGGACAAATTCTGCATCAAGATCAAACTGGCTCTGTTTTTTGTTTGACTTCTCGCGCATCAACCAGCTAAATTTTTCTTTATGGTGCCGGGGATGGGTGCTGCAGTTGTTAAGAGTATAGTAGACAATCTTGGAATTGTCTATGACAATTCTGCGCAGTTGAGATATTTTTGTAATACTCGATACTGCCAAATATACTAAATGTGACCATTCGATGCGATCATCGACAATCCAGATATTGGTATCTGAGATTTTTAGCCCTGCGACGAATGAATTATTATTGCATATCCTGGAGTCCAGCACGATTGCTGCGACTTTGTATCCGTTATAACTTGCTGTACAATCTCTGCGGGAACTTCAACGATGTCATTAAGAACGAGCTTTTGCTGTGTATCCGTTCCTGGAATAGTGACTTAAATATCTTGTCGTCGGGTATCGACTGGACGATTACACAGTGGAACCGGCAGCGTTGGAAATCTTTCCCGTTGAAGTTCAAATAGTCTACGTTGAAGTGAATCACTTACTTTTTTTCGTGATAAATCGGACACATCATTAGGACACCATAAGTTCCAAAAATCCAGCATGGACGTTTCGGAAATTACACTGCGAATTATTTCACAATGAATCCTCTCCGGCTGAAATCTAATTGACGTATTCAGCCCAAGTAATAATTCATTGGTGGATCGGTGGTCGTTCAACATTTCCTCATAAGCGTCGACGTAATTTTTAGTCAGGTGAGTGGTGATTCTCCTGTAAACGGAGGAGGTTGTCCTTGATCGCCGCACATGATAATTGCTGTGTTTTTCGTAGACAGCCAGTGAAGAAAGTTTTTTAGCGTGTATTTTGAGATCGTATATATTTGATCCAAAATGATGATTTTAGGAATATATTTCTTACCCATCCATGTGGGGGTCCAGGCATCACTACACCATTGAAAGAAGCTGTGCTACTTGCATGACTTAACTTCCCGCTGTTTCATCTCTCTGGCAAGCCGGTGAGTTGGGGTTAGCACAATCATATCTGAATTTCTAAATAATTCTAAAGCACGTTTTGTTTTACCAGAACAACCAGGACCATTAAAATGGTTTTGTCTTGCGATTGGGTCATTCATCGACGGACTCAGCGACGCTTGTGAAACTTTATTGTTGCAGTAATACACTGCATTTGGTTAAACATCAGCTGATTTAGAATAATTACGTGTTTTTCGAGCTTCATTCTCCAATGACCCAAAAATGTGTTAGATAAGCCAACAATAGCGTCTTCGACGTCATCGCCGGTGACTCAGCCACTAGCGTCTTCGACGCCGTCGATAAAGTTTTTCATAAGATCTATTTTGGATCTACTTATATAAAAATAATCCGTGGCTGCTCTCCGTAGTAACCAAACTGTCTTCGAAGGCCTGTACGAAATTATCGCAGATGTCACAGTTAACGATGTGACAATGTTAGCGTCCAATATATATCGTAATAACACTATTGGAGCCCAGCCACGTTGATTTTTTGCACAACAGTCATTGAGAATAACACTGGTATCTGGTTTATTAAAATGTCGACCAAACCAGATAGGTATAACAGGATGAGTATTTGCTGGAAACTCAAATGATTCGGTCTCGGCAAAACCTGTTAGAGCGTAGTCGACGGCGTCGGAGACGCTTGTCAAGGCACAGCCTCGACCAGGCAGTGCACCGTTTATTGCATTTCTGGTCATTTCGTGTGTTGGATGACCGAATCGTTCAAAATACGGTTGACATTCGCCGTATCCAAGAAAACTAGCGAGGTAAAAAGCAACATTGTCAATTAAGATCATATCTGCGCTATCATATTTTGTGTTCTAAAGGTAACCGTGTTCAAATTCGACAAAAGATGGTGATGTATCGTAGAGAAATTCCTTTGGTGCTGGACGCCATGAATTTTTTTTATGTTCTATATGAGCAACAACAGACGATATCGTAAAACAGTTATGGAGTAATTCATCTATGGTGGTGACGGCGTCGTAGACGCTAGCAGTGGCTCTGCCACCACCGTCGTTGATATATTTTACCACAATTTGTTTCATTGTGTGTTGGAGAGATTCTTTCCGATAAAGTACACCAGATAGTAGCACAAACTGATCAAATGTTGATTGACCATCATCGTCGACGGATACATGACTCTGAAATAGCCAGACAGATACAGGGTCGCGCTTACTAATATTGTAAATCTCTTCAAAACAACCGCCGTTATAAATTCTGGTTGTTCTTTCTCATGAAAATTTTGTTACCATGTCAGTCCACGTGTGTGAATTATGATCTATAGTCGCTATTGGAACACCCTTACTATGATAATTACTTGAATTGTACAAAATCTCGTTGGTTATTGTTTCTACTACTCTTGGAAACTTCAATATTTTTCCGACACTGCGACATCATCTATTTTAGCTCCGTCGTCAAGAAACTTTTCCCATTCATTTATTTTTTTTTTATTCGTGATTCTGTAAATCCATTTCCTCATCTCCAGTTCATAAAATGTTCTTTGACACGTTGAACCACATAATTTAACGTGCCTGTTCTCATCGATTGAAGAGCATTAATATCGGGATCGTTTAAACGGTAGAGTGCGTAAACAACCGCATATACAGGATATATCCGTGAATAATACGGCCGGTCAATACCCGTCAGGGTACCTGGTTTAGAATTTTTGTCCACTGTGACAAAGCTTTTATGTCGTCGTGATTCGCTAACAGGGTTGAGTTTATTACGGATAATCCATATTTTACCATCTTGGCTATCATGTTCGCCAATAAACTTTATTCTGAACAGATACTGTTTTTCATATTTAAGATTATTAATAATAGTCCTTGCTCGTTCGTCATTCATGGTAGAATTAAAAAAAAAATACGTTGTGATCTATCCAGTATGTTGAAAAAACATTAGCAGTACCATCTTGATTAAACTCATCGTTGGCCATTATGAAAGATTCGTGTAATTGTAACTCAAATGGCAGACGTTTCTTATCTTTGGTTAATCTATCGAAATCAAACTTAGTGGTGTTTTCTGGTTTAATGGCGGCAAATCCTTTTCTCGTTCGTTTAAAAAAACCTATCCGGTTTTATCTCCGGTTCAGTAGCAGACAATCTCTCAAATTCCTTTGAGGTTAACAATGATTTTGTCTGATCTCGTAATTTTTCTGTTGCGATTTTTGACCTTGGAAATGATTGTTTAGCTCCAGTGAGATTAAAATACCGTTCTCGCAATTGTCCACTTGCTCCTTATACAATTAAGGCAAATTTTTCTCTAATTGAACATTATCCCGGAATATTATATAATAATGTCACGAGCACAAAATAGTTGTTGGTGGCTTAAGTTGGGGTCAACAACCCACTGTGAAAAACCTTGTTGTGATGAATATTGTTCTTATCATCTAGTGAGTGTCCGGCGAGCTAGTTCTGGAGCAAAACCATGCGTGAAATGTGGAAAGGGGGTGAGGGGGAAAGCTTCACTTTGTGCATCATATAGAGCGCTAAAACGATATTATGATAAACGAAATGATGTTTGTGGTGTCACAATAATAGACGCCAAAGATTATCTCAGTAGATTTTCTACCGAAAAAATGCATGAATCCTTCAACTACAACACTAGGACCCGATTGTAATGAGTCGCTAATAAACTTGCCAACACGGTTCGGATTAGCGTTTTGTAACAAAAAAAATCAACATTTTTTAAGACCCCAATTGCAAAATTGAGGCATTTTTGGCTGGTGGTAATTTGTCTCATTTTTGTTGTGGACTATCTTCGATCTTTTTTAGGCCGAGTTACAAAATTGGTGCCTTGATGGGGGGGGGGGTCCCTTCCATTTTGACGCCACTCTTTTGGGGTTGGTCTGTCCCCTCTTGCTGCTAGCCATGATAGGAAAATAAATAGTCTGTTCACTTTCATTATGAATGCAAATTATATTGGATGCTTACATTATTTTCATATTGGTACAGTTTTCCATATATAGCTTTACAGTCATCCGTTCTTTCACCCGTGACTCAGTTTCATCGCTTGAGAGCCTGAGCATTTGACTTTGATTGCAATTATTCAAGCCGTAACTAAATATGCAGTGCTAATAGTTTTTTTGAATTTATTCACAGGACGTTTTCAAATTAACATTGCGAAAGTATATGATAACATAATTTATCACATAGTCGGTACAGTTTTCCTATAGTTGTGCAGTTTAATATTTATGTCATCACAACGCGTTACAAATCACTTTATGTGATTATGATAAGTTCCAAATAAGCCCATGAAATTATTGTGCAATATTCTCTTTGCTGATTGGCTGCGATCGTGGGGAAACCTTTTGAACCCCGCCTTCTGGAATGTTTTGTTTTCAATGAACGTTTTGTTTCAGTGTATCGATTCGAGTCACGAAAGGGAATTGGGGAAAGATGGTCTCGTCTGTCTGAATATAGCCAATTTACCCCCCCCCCCCAAGACTTTGTTTTGTCATGTATAACAATATCATCATATGAAAAATGGCGTTAAACCCCAAGAAAAGAACAACAACAAGAAGTAAAACTTACGGTATTGTCAGCTGATAGCGGGTGTGTGAGGTGGGGGTGGAGGGAGCGGTATATTTGTATCGCAGAATCCACCCTATATACTAGCGTGGTTTAAATATTAATTTACATAAGTAAATACACGCAACTCTGTTCACAGAAGAATGTGGACATAAACCAGTCTCCCAACTCACAGAACTTTATCCAACTACATCATATTTACGCGGTAAACATGTGATGTAAATCAGACTAAAAAATAAATTTGCTTGCGTATTTTGTACAGTCGACTGTTCCAAATTAAATACTGCAAATACAGGGTCACAAATACATTACGGTAAATATGGGAATTTCTGCATCTAGTAATCATCCTTTCACATGAATATCGCAGCAATGTAGTGTTTAGTTGTGAAAGTGACATTTTTGGGAAACCATGGCTCGTGAACTTTAGGTCTACTCTAACCGCCACTGTTCCGTATCAAACAATGTGACATTCTCTGTTGAAAAATGAATTTGTCTTTGTAAAATGTTCTGTTTATTCGGATGGATGCTTCTTCTTTGATTTATAGTTTATAAAAAAAATTATAATTTACTTTTATTGGTTTAATTTTGTTTTGGACTATTTTTTACGTACAACAAATGAAAGGTGCATCGTCTGTCGGAATGAATTAAATTATTCATTCTTCTTTCTATCTAAATAATTTCTACTGAAATAAATAGAATCTCAAATGGGTAATGACTTAATAATATTAAATTTACGAAACTCGTTGAATAATGTCCATCTTTTGCGAGCAAAGGCTAGCAAAAGCTCCACATTATTCAACTCTTTTCATAAATTCAATATTAAATCATTACCCATTTGAGATCCTCTATTAAGGAATTATCAGGCGCGATGAAGGGTAACAGACGAGTACAAGAAATGTCTTTACCTACCGTGAATTCGGTTCTTTCCTGGTGTAGTTCGTTTATTACGATTGTGGATACATAAATCTATGCATACATACATACACACACATATACACACTCACACATACATACATACATACATACATACATACATACATACATACATACAGTATAAAAATGTACGCTGAAAAATACAGCAAAATGCCTTTCACAAAACACTGTAATATTAACAAACTTTTAAGCACTATGTAACTTGCGACTTCAAGGGTTATAAGTTTATGATACTGTATTTACAAATTAACGTTCCCTCCAGATATTAGATACATCGGCGGCAAAACGTCAAAAGCCCTAGATTTAATATGGGTCTTGGCAAACACCGATTGGTGAGCGGATCGGAATGTATTGCTCAGGTCGTACAGGTCTTTAGCATGATTTAGACTTGACTATGGTCTAGATGTGAATAAATCAGGTTGTAGATCTTACCTGCAAAAATTTGATGCGATACACTATGGTCTTTGTTTACGTGCATTAAGAACTCCCTGTTCAGAAAGCTTCTATGTTGAAGCAAGCGAACCATACTTTTATGTCAAGCAAACACATTTGACTCTGCAGAATACTGCCAAACAATCTTTTTAATCTATCTAATCCCGCATAGGATGTAGAATTTTAGAACAAGGTCCAAACCCTGTACGCTCAAAAACCGAACATCATTCCACCTTTTGCTATACGAATTCGAGCAGCAGGGAAGCTGAGCAGACCAATTGTTCGTGAAAAATAATGCTTATACCAAGGGGTTGGGGTGGCAGGCTTAACAGACAAAATATTCGGTCAAAATAAGGCTTACAACAAAGTTGACCACACAAAGCCAGGGAGGCTGATGCGAGGGCGCGGCCACTTCGCTTCAATAACGCTTCAGGAAATTGCGAAAAATGTCATTAAAAAAATTGGGGTGGGTAACTGAATCGACGTTTTTAACCTAACATTCTCACTGGGGTAGAGCTGATTGCTCAACCAAAGATTTTATCTAGACCAATGCGATATCGTGTTCTTGGATCGTGTAAATGTATTGTAACATATCCATACGGTGTTCTCTGAGCATTAGCTAAAGAAAATGTTAAACTTAATCACATCCATGTTACCGACCGGGACACCAAGTCTGATGAATATTTCGCAGCGTATGTGTATCAACGCCATTAAAGACAACCAAAATATTGCAGTTATCTCTGATCACTTTAGGGATCTGAACGTATCGTTGCGTGACATAAATGTCGTCAGTGTTTTTATGTCTACCTCGTGAAAATATTCTGGCTGGATTTGTTTATTCGTCGAGCATAACATTATCGTATACCACTAGATTTTTAATACTATCGTCAAGATCATCGACTGATGGTGCATTATCGATGTCAATGATAAATTTAGTGACGTCACAGACACCGTCGTTCTTGTTTTCCAGATATTTTGCAGTTTCATTGAATTCCTTAAGAACATTATAGCATCGTTGGTCATCCACGGATGGTGCCACTAAATACAGTTTGTCCCATTTCAGCCATTTCATTATCAGGTTAAGTAACAACTGAAATTTCCCAGACCCAGATGGGCCAATGATAATGGCATGAATAGAGTTTGGCGATGTCGCATGATGCTTGACTGGCTCCTGTTCTCTCGTCAATCACACTAATATGATAAGTATATGAGTTTATATTGTGTTCCATGCAAAATAAAGTCACTGATACTAGTGGATTAAAAACAACAACGACGAAGAATTGTCGACGTGAACTTACAGGTATGCGTGTGAAATGTGGTACAAAAATACAAATTAGTGGCGTCCCCCGAGACGCCAAGTGGTGGTGGCACTCAGTAGATTACCAGGAACTCCATGGGTTAAGTATCCTGGTGACAAACATCTTCGGGGATATAATTATTGTGGCCCTGGAACTCGACTTGATATTGGACTCGACGAATGAAATCAACCAAGACCAGGAGAATATCCAGTAAATGCGATTGATCAAGCGTGCCATGTTCATGATCCTGCTTATAAATATCAAGATCTACAACAACTACATATCGCAGACGTCAAGTTGATTCACACGTTGAAGTCTGTAAAAAAATTAATCTATAAGAGAATCGCTTACCAATTGGCTGATAAGATCGGTGAAGAGTGGTAAACTGTCTATTTATTATAGGCCAAGAGGATACTGGAAAGGCACAGCGGCGATTAATAATCTTCGTGATGCAGCAGGTGTCGCGCGTAAAGTTGCCGCAGATTGGTTGTCCAAACAAGCAATATGGCAATTTATCTACCGCCACCTAAAACGATTCAATATGGATGGTTTGATGTTAGCACTCCCAACGAAGTTCATCAGACAGGTATTTTATTTTTACCCCTTGACACTGTTGCAACTGGATCAGCACGTAAATAAGAGACGCACATACAAATACGCGTTGACGGTCGTCAACGTTGTAAGTAGATATATGAAGTTGCAGCCGCGTTTGAACGAATTTATCAGCGTGGACCCAGTCCGTCTGGTAGTCTCGTTAATTTTCCGAGATTGATTATCTTACACAGTACAAACCATCCTGTGTAGTTGAGACATTCTTGTAACTCTCGATACTGCCAAGTACACCTAAATTCAGTCTCTGGAATCTCACTGCGCATCATCTTACATTGAATCTTGCTAGATTTAGGTCTCATCCATGCTGTTAGCTTCTTCAGTGATTCATCGGTGGCCATGTAGCCCTCTAACATTTTCCCTTAATAGTCGACATATTTTTCTTTTGACCAGTCGTGTGGCGATTCTTTTGTGAATGGGAGAGGTTGACCATGATCGCCGCACATGATAATAGCAAGTGATTTTGTCAATAGCCAATCAAGAAACATTTCTCAGATATCTTTAGATACCGTACATGTTTCATCCCAGGTAGTGATCTTAGGAATATGTTTCTCACCCATTCTTTCTGGAGTCCACGCATCACCGCACCATCGAAAGAAGCTGTGATAAGTATGAGACTTAACACCTCTCTCCTTTATCTCCCTGACAAGTCGGTGAGTTGGGGATAGCATTACATGTCGGTGGGGTTATCGGACTTAACCAATCTTACGGCATGATTAGTTTTACCAGAACCACCAGGAACATTAAGACAAACCGTTTTATGTCGCGATACAGGGTCATGAACCGATGGTTCTGATGACGGACAATTTGTCCATTTTTGTAATGCTGAGGAAGAGGTTTATAATCTGCAGATTCAGAATAATTACATATTAGCTCATTTTTTACTCGCCAGTGCCCCCATGGAGCTTCGTCTATACTTATTAGAAGTTCATCTAGCAGGCCTATGTTTGACTTGTTGATATAAAATGAATCTGTGGCGACTCTAACAGAGTCCTTAGGAAATCGAGGAATTATCGATAACAGGTTTATTGCTGAAATGCATTGAAGTTCTCAAATGAGCAAAATGCTGCGAATCATCATAATATTAGCTGAGAATAGCACCTAATTTAGTTCCATTTGGTAGTTTTGCACTTTCTCTGGTTGCTAATACACCTTTTGTTGCCGTATCAGCAATTATAAAGTCGAGTTCTGCCTCGTCTATGATTAATCTTGTTCAGCGACGCTTATTGTCAAATGAGGCGCCATGTGTAAATTTACCAAAAATATTTTGGCCTATGTCCTTTGCAAACGATATTTCCTTCTTGTCATTACTTTCTGGTTTTGGCAACCAGACCTCGTATTGTGGCCTATACGAAATCATTGCTTCACTCACTGTCAGCGATAACACTATCTTCGTATCAAGCATAAATCTCTATGCACTATTGTAACACAACTTCGTTTATTTTTTGCCCAGTCGTCCATGACATTTATCTCCTGATTTGGTTCGTTAAAATGACGATCAAACCAAGCAGGAATGACTGGATGAACATTCTCAGCAAATTCGAATGATTTCGTCTTGGCAAATTCTATAAGATGAAAATCCGGTAATGGACCATTTTTATCGCACCTCGAGTCATGTGATGTATCTCTCAAAATAAGGCTCACATTCACCCATTCCAAGAAAGCTTCCTGGATAACATGTAGCCATGTCAACTGAGATAACGTCCTTGGAATCATATTTAGTATTCCAGAGACCTCCATGTCCGTATTCAACACACGAGCGTTGAACATCTTCAGGAAATTCTCGAGGTGCTGGTCGCCTGAATTTTTCTGCGGGCAAAAGTGAGCAACACTGATGAGATAGTAAAACAACTACTCAGTAATTCATTTACTAGACCTGTGTCGGCTTGTATTTTAGTGCAACCCGCGTCATTTGCTCATGAAGAGATTCCGTAAGATAAAGTTCACCAGATGGTAACACGAATTGATCAAATCCATGGGCATGTCGTCATCTGGTTCACTCTGAAACAGCCAGACCGACACAGGATCGGTTTTACTGATATTATAAAATCACTAAATATATCACCATAGTAAAATTTTACATTTTTGTCTCTGCGTAATTTTGTTACGCTCGTTGTCCAAGCCTGAGCGTTTTGGTCAATTATTACTATCAGGGCGCCTCTAGTTTGATACTTGGGGGTGAACAAGATCTCATTGTTATTGTCCTTACTTCTATCGAGAATTTTAACTTTTTTCTAACTCAGTGGTATCTTTTATTATGGCTCCATTCTCTCGCACACCTTCTGTCCATTTGTTTATTGTTTTGTGTCGCCTAGTAACGCGTTCATAAAATGTTATGTGATTCTTTGGGCTACACAATTCAGGATAACATGATCATTGGTCCATGTGCTGGCACGCGTCCTCATCGGTGAAAGAGTTTCAACATGATGCATAAATCGCGTAAACAATGGTTGTCACAGTATATGATCTTTCACAATATGGCTTGTCGATACTAGAGCCCCTGGTCTATAATTTGTACCTGACGTGACAACATGCTGGCGTCGTTGTGATTCCCGAACAGGGTCGCGTTTATCATGGATAATCCATAGAATGTCTTGCATTCCAGTGTCATCGTCGGTGACGTTGTCACTGACGACGGCAACGATAATTTTGATTCTTAAAAAGTATCTTCGTTAGTCAATATAATCAATTATCGTCCTTGCTCGTTGGTCGTTCATTGTAGCATCGATGGAAATATTGTCTTGATTAATCCGAAACGTTGACCAAACATGCTCTGCTTCATCGTTCTTAAACTCCTCCTTGGTCTCACGGATACGATTGCATAATTGCAAATTTGGTACTATGGGGCGATTTCTCTTATCTGCTATTCTGTCAAAATTGAATCTAGCCTGGAAAGGCTTGATCCTGTCTAATCTTGCAAGCTCATTATCGGATGAAATGCTCCCTTTTGTCATTATATAATTAAGGCCAATATATCTTCTAATTAAATACCACCCTTGATTAATATATAATGACGTCAAGAG
This sequence comes from Megalonaias nervosa, assembly GCA_016617855.1. NCBI lineage: Eukaryota > Metazoa > Mollusca > Bivalvia > Unionida > Unionidae > Megalonaias > Megalonaias nervosa. Next base: position 16,251 of record JAECUM010042640.1, read on the forward strand.
CAAACAATAGTTGCAAATGGCTGATGATTGGATCAACAAACCCGTGTGAAAACTCTTGCTATTATGAATATTGTGGTTATCATCAAGCGCGTGTTAGACGAGGCAGCTTAGGATCAAAACCATGCATAAAATGCGGTATTGGCGTCGGAGGTAAATCTGAACTTTGTATTACTTGCGGTGGCAAAAAAATGACAAAGGTTTGAAACGGTACTATGATACAACAAACGATGGCCAAAATTACAGAGATTTGAAACGGTAATATGATAAAACAAACAATGGCCAGTTTAATACTAACCCAATAAAAGATGCTAAAGATTATCTCAATAA
>JAECUM010042641.1:0-41338 GCA_016617855.1 Megalonaias nervosa
TATGGCTATCAGCATGCTAGTCATGAGTTAATGGTAATGCTGTTTTCATGGTGAGGCATATTTTATTGCTCTCGTTGCCGCTGTTGTTGTACATTGTACAAATACGAAGCATTCTTCTGTCCGCAGACCACCATGTTCAGATGGTACAACGCATGATCGGAAGTAAGGTTGGCACGGGAGGATCTTCCGGTTACCATTATTTGAAATCCACTGTCACGTACGTACACTTTGCCACTTACTCCTGTTACGTGTCTAGGCTCGTACAAAAGTAACAAAGAAAAGAGTGAAGCCAACAAACTTTGTAAAGTTTAACAAACTAATTTATTTCCCTAGAAAACAAGGTAAAAATAAGAAAAAGGACTTACGGTTTATGAAACTAATGCAAAATTAATCCTAGAATTAATAAATATAAGTGTTATCAATAAAAAGTTCTAAGTGAATCAAAGTTCGAATCCCGATGAAGTTCCAAGATGGAAGGCGAGGACGTCTTCAATAACCTGCTTTGTCCTGATGTATCAACAGTTCCTTGTTGAATCACCAAGAATAATATTCCAGTTTGGAATTCCGAATAATTTCCAATAAATGTCTTCGTTTAAAGAATTCAGATGAGCACTAATAATTTCCAAGGAAAATAAATTACTTTAAATTGAATTAAAATAAAAATTGAACTCAAACTGGTCACAACAAAAACACCTTTGAGCTCCAAAGGTTAAAAGCAAGACTGGCCAAAATCACTATAATAACGTGTTTTAAGCCTAACTAAAACGCAGAATAGATCACCTGATAGGGTCACATGATCACTTTTTCAAGCGGAGAAGAAACATTACTTGCCGACCATCACGTACGCCATGTACGGATTCGATTCTACTGAACGAATTTTAATAAAAATAAGAAAAGTTGTTTACACCAAACCTGAAATTAGCTCCGAATCTAGGTCACCAAAAGATACAACGTTTCTACTACTGCCTGTTTATCAGGATGAACAGAACTGAACTGAATTTTCTGGAACAATGTCAAATCCAGTGAATAAAGTTATCATTACGATAACATGAAATGAAATAAAATAAAATAAAAAAATTAAAAACCAACAAACAAGTAATTAAATTACATATACATAATACTCCTCATATATACATTTAAGATGGAGAAGTTACTTTATAAAGAAAGTACTGTCAAACAATAAAAATTCATGTGTTTAATCTATTTTAAGGCTTTTATTATTTTTTTATTCAGCGACCACTACAAGGTTTTCGCTGACCTGCTGAACCTATCAACCTACCTTATTGAACAAAAGTACATTCCGCCTTTGACTCCATCGATGAAGAAGCTGCTGAGTGTCTTCTCCAAACAGCAGTTCTCTGAGGAAAATGAGCCGAAATAGGACGCAGGTCTAGAGGAGGACCCAACCAACAAGACGTTGTGTCGACATGAAAACCAAATCCTTTGATTCATAACGAGAGCGATACGATTTAAACTATTTGATGCTAAATATGTGACTATGATTTAACCAACTGAGTTTTAATTGTTTTGTTTTGATTCTGTCTTTCTTTAATCTGATCATTAATTGTTACCAAGGGTTAATACGCAGTGTGTTATTTTCCTTCAGCTGTTGAAACATCTGCGAAATAACGGAGTTGTGTTAGAAAATAACAGAAGAGATTCGTTTGTAAAATGTGTATAATGTATTTAAGAACATAATCTATCTGTAAACATTAATCATTTTTCTCCAAAAGCAATTACGTCTATATTATTTGCTTGACGTATATCATATAGATCGACAGAAATAAATCTGGAAATAGTTGATGTAAATATTATCACATGATTGTTCAATCCGTTTTTAGGGACGTTGGGTCGAACTACTGTTTTTTTAAGTAACAAACAAGTGAAAAATCAATAATTATTTTAACGGTATTACGTTAGACAGCTCACCTATCTGTTTCAGTCATTACTCTACAGAAATTATCTGAAATCCATTGCATTGATTTCTGTATAGTCAACATGTACCCTATTTACATATAAGAAGGACTGTACTCGTTGTATTAGAAGAGTTATCATATTCCTGAGGTCATACTTAGAGGGAAGATATTATTGAGGTTCCAGATTTACTTGACGTAGGTTGAGAGCATGATTTACTAACTTTATCTTCGCAACTGTCAAGTGATTCTAATTTTTTTATTACCGTTATACATTCCCGTTCTATAAATACGGAACGGCACTTAACGACAATTATTTTGTAAAGAAAGTGTATCACTACATAGCCATTTTTTTCTCTCTGATATAACCTGGCAAGATTATTGTCCAGAATGAGTTCAAACATATCTGAACAGATTTTTGCCCTGTAATTTGTCGATCATGCATTGAGTGCTGCGTTTTAGGTTTGTTTTTGTTTGTTTGTTTGTTTCATTTTTGTTTTTACAAATAATACTTATTATTTACGTTCTAAATTTAGTTACATTTAGAGGCTGCTTATCACCGGTTATAAATTTGATTAATTAATCGAACCCTAATAAATTTTAGTTCTATTTTTTATTTACTTTTTTTCAGAATGAGCTCTTATTGTTTGTGAATAACCGCAATAATTACATTTTATTTTTTGGAATGCTTGAAACAGAGAAACGGACAAATATTTATTTTTCAAAACGCGTATAAAATGGTCGCTATTTTAGAATTTCCTTATGTTACGTATAGGCTCGTTCAAAAGTAACAAAAGAAAAGAGTGAAACCAACAAGCTTTGTATGTTTTAACAAAAATAATTTATTTCCCTAGAAAACACGGTGAAAAGGTAAAAATAGGAAATAGGACTTACAGTTTGTGAATATGATCTAAAATTTAATCCTAAGAATGAAAAATACAAGTCCTATCACTAAATAGTTCTAATAAAATCCGTGTTCGAATCTCGATGAAATTCCAATATGGAGATGATGACGTCAGAAGAGTGGTGGTAACAGATCCTCGATTGAATCACAGTTTATGTTTCCGTATACCTCCAGAATAAATTTCCACTGAATGTCTATGTCCAAAAACGTTTATAGAAAGGAATCACTTGTATAGTTCTCCAGGGAACAAATTATTATATTCTAAAAAAATAGATGAACTTCTGAACAAGCTGTCATCTATGATAAAACATCTCGAGCTCCGAAGATGTAAAAATATACGACTCTTTACGGCACATAATAGAAATATATCCTTCTTTTTGAAAGTATATTATACGACTGACTATTTCACGGGGATCTGAGTATTTTTAAACTGAACTAAGACGTCATTTCAGGCGCGCACGATGGAATGCGTGGTTATTTCATCATCAAACAGCGCAGTAAACAATGCTTTACACGTAGGCCAGAAAATGACCTTGGCAATAACCAATCGTTTTCGCGTAGTGTTTACTAAATCGACAAACTACGGCAAGCTTAAATCGTGCTTATGCGAGTCATACTAAAAATTATATAAACATAATATCTCTTTCAAAAACATCAGATCCCGTGAAAATAATCGTTACAATAAAATGTAATGATACAAAGATAAAATAAAAAAGAATTTAAAATTAACACACAAGTAATTAAATTACATATTCGTAACACTTGATAAGTGCCAAGGAGAAAACTAGAATATAACGGATACATACTGTGTATAAGGTTTCGGCAAGAATTCTAGAATGCGTACAAATCCAATTCGATGGGCGGGCTAACAAAATGGAACAAGCCAGAAAGAAACAGTGAGAATTGTGATTGGAGAATGATCAAAGTGAATGTTAGGACAATGATTTAAAGAAAAAGGAAAAAGAAAATATCCTGGTAATCAAGATAGTGTTCTGGAATAAAAAGCAAACTCTGTGATTCAGAAGGAAAAATTCATGGATCCTGAAGGATGTTCGTAAGAAGTTATCTTTGCACAATTTACTTTGTCCTTCTTGTCACAATATATATTATCATTATTTTGTGTTTTAATTTCTTTTAAGTTTTCGTTGCTTCTTATATCTAATCATTATTTAATACTAATGACTTAAACAGTGTATTATTTAACCAGACTTTTATTGCCAATCTTGACAGGATATCGCTTTTGTACTAAGATTAGTGTAGCTAATTATTGACCCATCAACTGAACTGTATCGGCAAAAATGGATTCATGTTTAACATCTTTATAATCATTTTCAGGTGCATGGTCTTATCTTTTAATGACGATAATAATATTAATAATAAATATCTGTTGAAACTATACCTGATGTTCTCTGTGGAGTTTATTTTTACAAGTCACCGCCATTTTCAAGTATGAAATGAGACAAGTTCATTTGGCACAATCTAATATTGCGGTCATACGCTGTATACGAACCTAAGCAGATGGAATAGGGGATTAATACAGTCTCAGAGTAACCTAGCTTATCCAGAAAAGGGTTCAAAGAATTTTATATGAGATTTTATAAGAAACGTGACATGACGTCATAATGTTATGACATATGTCCTTATCGACGACATATATCGGTTGACACTATATATAGGAAATGTTGCCCAGCTACCTTTTACACCAGACTTGCAAACTTGAGCCGTAGTAGCATTGTCAACTGACATGAAACCTTTCACAACAGACTTGCACTCCTTTGCATTAAAATGTAAGTCAAAAACTTCATTGTTAAAGGAGTAAGCAAAAAATACAGTTGTCAGTATTATTTACCAATAACTGATAGAGAACAATGAAGTAAGGTAGGTAAAGCATTTTTCTTTTCAAATAATACTAATGAATTCGTTATGTTTAAAATATATCCAGAGGATGGAAGTATGGAAAATCTGTTTATATATTGCTCAAAATAATTTAAACATTGGTGTTTCTAGCAATAACTATTATTTATTTTTGTCTTAAATTATAACGCAATGGGCAGCCAACCAAAACGGTGTTATTAATTCTCAATTTCCTGATTGTGCAAAAAAAACCCACAGAAGCTTTTACTGTACCTTTGATTTTGTTAATTTTCTGAAGAACATTTTACTGGTCTATTCAACAATATATTTTAACTTTATGTAGTGATATTGTGATTTATTTTAAGAGTGTATAGGATGTACCTACCTTGCATTTCTATTAACTTCCATCCTTTCTCAATTTTCCCACTTCTTAGTCGTGTTTATTGTAATCCATAACTTGTTGATAGATCTTGAGTTTTATAAAGATTCAGAAGAAAATTTGACGCCGAAACAACTTCAGCCGTGTGTCACTTTTTTTATAAATACGATTCTTCTCAAAATTTGATAGACATTGATTTAATTGCAGAATAAAACACTAAAAAAAATTGTTTACTATTGAGAAACAGTCTTCGCTTTTATTCCTTTCGGTGTTTGCTTTAATAATATTAAAGGTAAAGTAAAAAATAAAACAATTACCAAGGTGATACCGTGGTGTTCTTTTATAAATGATTTGTATTTTACCGGACTCCGGGCATTTCATCAAAAATGACTACTTGTGGTAGGGTGTGGTGCTCGTTTTAAAAAGTGGCATAAATAAAGAGATATACAAATGAAAAGACATATTGATAGATCCTTACAAAAGTATACTAAATGAGATGAACGTTTATATGGCTAGGGAAATTGAGGAAATGACCACAAAAAAGACACAAACTAGTACAGTGTTTGTTGATAGTAAAGCAACCCGTTCGAAGGCCATTACTCACTTGCACAGAATTCTGATGAACGTTATTGTTTAGACCCGAATAGTACGTGTACACTCTGGTGATATACTGCTATTCCAGTAGTTGTCTAGAAAACAAGCTAAACCTTTATTCCTTGTATCACACCTCAATAATTTATTTCATTTAAACCAATGAATGTTTCTCGAGTTACTCAGAGCGGGCACACACACACACACACACACACACACACACACACACACACACACACAAACAAACAAACACACAGACACACGGGATAATATCTCGCCTCCCCTATAACCAGGTAGTTAAGGAAGTATTTGGCTTGCTTATTAAGAGACTGAGAGGTTTTTAGCAATCAGACAACCTGTTATATACACAATAAATACTTCTTAAAGGACAAATAAAAATTACATTAACACACCTTTCACAATTATCGTTGTCAAGATACACAAACTTCACGAAATTTATACCTCAGTTGGAATTGACAGATGCGTGTTTAGTTAGGTCGTAATAATTAGTGACTTTAGTAAGGTCACCTACACTGTTCAACATTTTCCTGGAAAGGATCATGGAGGATGCCTTGCATGACCACAAGGGCACTGTCAGCATCGGAGGAAGAACAATCACCAACCTTCGCTTCGCAAATGATATTGATGGTTTAGCAGGAGATGAAAAAGAACTGGCTGACTTGGTTGAGCGCCTCGACACAACCTCCACAGCATACGGTATGGAGATTAACGCCGAAAAAACCAAACTGATGACAAACAACACCAATAGCATCAGTGCAGAAATAAAAGTCAGTGGACAGATGCTGGAAAGAGTCACAAGCTTCAAGTACTTGGGATCAATTATCACAGATGTGGGCTCCAAACCAGAAATACTTTACAGGATTGCCAAGACAACATCAGCAATAACAAGGTTGAGACCAATATGAAAAGATACCAACATTGCTTTTGGTTCCAAAATAAGGCTGATGCGCTCGATTGTCATATCCATCTTTCTGTATGCTTGTGAAACATGGACGTTCACATCAGATCTACCAAGAAGGATTCAAACCTTTGAAATGAGATGCTACCGCAAGATCTTGGGCATCTCATACATTGACCATGCAACCAACGAAGAAGTCCACAACAGGATCCAACGAGCCATCGGATCCTATGAAGACCTCTTGACCACTGTAAAAAAGCCCAAACTGAAGTGGTACGGTCATGTCCCAAGATCATCTGGACTGGCAAAACCAATCTTGCAAGGCACAATGCGAGGGTGCAGAAGAAGATGCAGACAGAAAATGAGGTGGAAAGACAACATTAAGGAGTGGACAGGCATGGGATTTGGAGATTCCCAAAGGGCAGTACAAAACAGAGAAAGATGGAGAGAATTGGTTGTAAAGTCAACTGTGGTGCCCCAACGACCTCTTGGGTTAAGGGATTGATGATGATGATGAGTAAGTTCCTAATATTTAGTAATTCAGTCAGGTCTTAATATTTAGTAACTTTAGCCAGGTCCTAATATTTAGATATTTAAGGTTCAGTACGTCTTGCATCCCTCATGGAAAAGGGGCCCCGAGTGGCCGAGTGGTTTAAAGCGCTCACCGTTACGGATCACTGCCATCTCACCTCGGTCTGCGTCGGTTCGAGTCTCGGGCTCGGCCAATGTGGGTATGTGAGAAACCTAGCCGGTAGCTTCTCGTGGGTCGGTGGTTCTTTTGGGGGTTTTCCAGGTTTCTTCCTCCACCATTTATACTGGCCGCCATGTATAGCCTATCTTGTGCTGAAAAATGGCGTTAAACCCTATAACAACAACAATAACAACAACCCTCATGGAAAAACATACTTACAGATCTTTTGACCCTTCATTACGAAGATAACCCGCTAACTCTGTGAACGTTTTGACGAATTTGTTGAGATTTAATAAAAATCTACTTTAAAAGATAATACACGTTTATCAACTCAGTAGCATCAATTTTTAGTTCTAAATAATTTCAGGATCAGTATATTATTTACCAAAATTAGATTTAGAGGTAAGTTTTTCGGATCTAGGTATATTAATCTCAATACATGAGTCATATTCTAATTCTAATCCTTGTCCATTCCTTTTGTACAGACTTGTTAATCTTACTGTTTATAGTTCACACATTTTTATCGTTTGTCTGTAGAACATCTTTTTAAAATATAGATTCGTGATATTCCTGTGTTTGTTCTCGTTCTTAAATTTCTAGTTGTTTTATTTTTGTTTGCTCCACTGTAATATCAGGATAGTTATCTGATATTTCTTTTTGTTCCATATCTGTTTAGATTATTCTTTAACTCTTAGATTTTGGTCTGGTCGGAGATTATAGTTTAAGATTATTATTATTTTTGTAGGTAAACATGTTTACTTGGATTTGAGTTCAGGACATCCCCTCGTTAATTCCTGGTCTACGTGATATTTGCCATGTTCATTACTAAATATTTAGTAATGGACCTGATCCTTTGATGATAACTTAGAACGTTCTGCAAATTAACTTTTTACCCTGATCCTGGTCCTCTTATTGTGTCTTATGTTTTTATATTAAGGTTGTTTTATATTATAATTGCTCATTCCTACTTTAATATCTGATTAGTAGAATCAGTGTTTTAGTTTTATTTAGTTTTATTTGAGAATATTTATTTAGTTATTTAAATTATTCATTACTGACTTTAGGACTAAAGACTATTTCGGGATTATTGTAAATTCATTTAGATGCATTTTGGGTTATATTATTGTGGTCTATCAAGACTGTTAGCGCATCTACGCTATTTAAGGAAATTGGTACATCAGCAGATTCATGATTTGAATTCATTCGGAACACCACTGGAATTCATTCGGAATACTCCATAAATTTTGACTTCGATAGAACTTGTTGGACTGTTTGAGATTTAATTCATAATACTGTAAATTCTTTCAAATTTGGAGTTTGTATTCTAGTGAAAAAATTATTTGTTGAATTTTGCTAAACATGTTGGTTCTCGCTCTTTTGTGTATCTTTGTTTAAGACCATACCAATAGACAACCGAAGCACTCGTCCGGGATATGGACTTCTTTAAAATATTCAGAAAACTTCTACTTGTTCTTGAAGTTTAAATTACTTTGATTTTGGTGAACTTTGTTTTTAATCCTAACCAGGAAGTACTTGAAAGAGGATGAGTTGCTCCAGCTTGCCAGACACTATGACCTGAAGCGAAGAATTCTTTTACGAAAGGAGAAATAATAATAATACGTGTTGGTTAAGAGTGCAAGTTTCTATCTGACTTTGAAATAAAATTGAAGGAATTGAAAGTAAAACAAAACACCTGGAAATAGAATTAAGAAAGCCTCAACATCAAACCGAAATGATGAAAATCCGAGATCAGGAAAGAGAAAGAGAAAATGAAAAGCAAATGAAGAAAGAGGAAAGGGAGAGGGGAAAAAGTAGAGATACAAATGCAAATACAAAGAGGAAAAGAAGGAAGAGAAATGCAAATGCAGAAGGAAGAAAGAGAAATGAACTTGAAATGAAAACAAGTGGTAAGCATTCTCGCCCTTTCCATACAAATTCAGTTATTTATGTTGCCAGAAATATTAGGCTAGTACCCTCATTTAAGGAGACGTAAGTAGACCAATATTTTCATCATTTTAACAACATTGCTGAAAATGTGAAGTGGCAATACAACATTAGACTTTATTATTACAAAGTGTACATACTGGCAAAACTCATGAAGTCTACACTTCACTGTCAGTACAACAAATTGCTATTTATGATGCAGTTAAGGGATTTCTATTGAAGGTTTATGAGTTGGTACCTGAAGTTTATCGACAAAAGTTTAAGAAATGTTAAAAACTGGACAGACCTATGCCGAAGTAGAAAGAGAAAAACAACTATTTAAAGGCGGTGTTCAGCCAAAAAAGATTGATGAAGATTACAATAACCTCAGACACATCATATTAGTTGAAAAATTCAAGAATTGTATTCATAATGACGTCAAGACCTATCTTGATAAGCAAATGGTCGAAAATATAGAAAAATGCTGCTCATACGGCTGATAATTATTTATAGACTCACAAAGTTTCATTTGTTCATAAGTTTTCCTCTCAGTAACTTGTTTGGTAAAAAAGCAAACATTCCAATCTCATTTGTTTACTTCTAAATCTCAATCTGGCACATCTTGGAATAAAACTTCTGATACGACTGATCATAAATCCTTATCTCTTCCTACATGCAGTTACTATTATAAAAAGGCACGTTAAACAGAATAAAGACAGACCTATTCCAAATGCTCTCCGTTGTAAGAAGTTAATGACACGGTCATGTGTTGAAAGAAATACATTTGTCAGGTCAAACAGACTCCAGTCTGGTTTTATTATGGAGAAATATTTAGAACGGTCCTATATCACTTACTGATGATTCTGTCAAACCTTTTCCTATTGAAATATTAAAGGACACGTGAGCTTCTCAGAGGCTTTTATTATCAGGAACTTTGCCTTTATCTAAGAAGTCTTCTTTTCTTAAAAGTATTCCTATTTAGGGAGTAGACTGCGTCTTTTATGGTTCGTCTCCATTGTGTAAATTTGTCATCAGACACAGCTTTAGGACCCGTGACAGTCAACACAGAGACTTCTTTACCCATCGAGGGTATTCATTTATTACCAGATAATGACCTACCTGGAGATAAGTTTGTGGTTAATCCAACTGTAACTGACAAGACTTGTTTGGATGAAAATGTTGATCCTTTTCAAAATGAAATCCCTGATTTATGCCCATCTTGTGCAGGTACTAGAACGATGGTAAAGAGAGCTCTTCAGAATGATGTTGATCGGAAATATATTTCTTTAGGTGACACATTTATTGGTCAGCCTTTTGATGAAGTCACTTTTGATCCTGGTATTGATCAATCAAGAGATATTGGTCGCAGTGGTCCTACTATTACTATTCTCTTTATTCTAATCAGGGTAACAAAAGAAAACCACTCTTTGACGAACTGGAAGAAGATTCCGAGAACTCCTGTTTGTTTAAGAGGATTTTATCGAAACTGAAGCCACACAAGAACAAGTTTATTATTTTGTAAAAAATGGGCGTGTTATGAGGAACTGGAGACCAACTGAGGTATCCACTGGTGACGTGTGGTTAGTGAGCTATCAAATGGTTGTTATGAAGCCATATCAACAGGAAATTCTTATTCTAGCCCATGAAACACCTTTGGGTGGTCATCTAGGAGTCAATACGACTTATCAGAATATCTTGAATCATTTGTATTGGTCGAAGAATTAAGGTTATGTTTCTAAATTCTGCAGATCTTGTCATACTTTTCAAATGGTAGGAAAACTCAATCAGAAGATACCTAAGTTGCATCTGTAAAGTATTCCTGCATTTGAAGAACCGTGAAGCAGAATAATGGTATATTGTGGTATATCTTTACCTAAGACTGTGAGGCAACCAATACTTGATGACCATAATGTGTGCGCCCACAAGATTTCCAGAGGTAATTCTTTCGTTTGAGGAATATTTATCCTAAGACCATATTGAAAGCTTGATAAAGTTTTCTTTTACACATTTTGGCCGTCCCAATTATGTTCAATCTGATGAAGGGTCTGATTTCATGTCTGGAATTTTCCAATAAATTATGCATAAAATTAGGCATCATACAGTTTAAATCTTATGCCTATCACGGATTTGAAAATATTGCATCAAACTTTGAAGAATATGGTTTGGTCATATTGCTTTGCGGGAAGAAAAGATTGGGATGAGGTTGTTCATTTACTGTTATTTCTTGTAAGGAAATCAGTTTCAAGAATCATTATGTTTTAGTCCTTCTGAACTAGTTTTGGATATAATAACCGTGGACATTAAAGTTATTAAAAGAGAAACTTCTGTCAACGGACTATTTATAATTATTCTCTTGACAGTGTCTCTGATTTCAAATATAACTTGCCAATGGCTTGTGAGGTAGCAAAAACTAGTCTTCACTCAACTCAGTCAAAACTGTTATTAAGGTATGGCAAAACTACAAAGTAAAGAAGCTTTCAGCCAGGTTATAGAGTTCTGGCTATCTTGCCCATACTTCCAAATCCTCTTCAGGCTAACTATTACGGTCCATATAAAATTGAAAACAACATTAAGTGACCTTAATTATATCATTAACACGCATGGGAGGATGAAACAGAAACAATTTTGTGATATAAATATGTTATAGGATTATTTTGGTAGATAGCCCTTTTTTATCATTCGTTCAGTTTAGTTATACCTGTCCCACATAACGAGGATGAAGTACAATCTCACAATAGTGATTTCACATCCACATCAGCAAGACAAGAGTAAAATAAAACTGCTGTTAAGTGAATATGAATACTTTTCCACATGTTCCATCACGAACAAATAAAAATATTGAAATTGTAGATTTTAAGCCTGTGAAAGAGCATCAAGCAGGAACGTTTGTGAAAAGAAACGCAATATTTGCTGGAGATTGATTTCATAGAACCAATAAAAGTAGCTGGAATTCACCATGCATTCTTGTGCCTAAACCAGATAATACTTTCTGACTATAGGAAAGTCAACAGTGTTACCAAACGAATTTATTTCGAGTACCAAGAATCGATGACTGGATTGAACAAAAAACTTGGAAATAAATACTGTATCACCACGTTTGACCTTTCAAAGGATTATTGCAAATTCCACTAACGGAAAGAACAAAGGACATTTCAGCATTTGCATCTCCAAGTGGACTTTATCAATATAAAGTGATGCCGTTCGGTATAAAAAATATTCTCCGTCAACATTTCAGCGTTTAATGAACATGATGACATCTGGTATATAGATGATCTCAAATGGGCAATGATTTAACATTTAATTTATAGGGTGGATTCGATATCTATGTTGCAAATATACCTCCCCCACCCTGCCACCCGCTATCAAATGAGTATTATCCTTAGTTTTGCTTCTTATTGTTGTTCTTGTCTTTAAGTTTTACGCCAGTTTTCTTATGATGATATTGTTATACGTGACATAGCAAACCCTTGTGGGGGTAACTTGTCCATATTCAGACAGCCGAGATAATTTTTCCTCAATTTCCTTTCGCTAGTCGAGACGAAAAATGGCCGCCAAAATGTTTATTCAGAACAAAATATTCCAGAAGGCGTGGTTAAAAAAGTTTTCCCCACGATCGCAGCCAATCAGCAAAGAGAATACTGCACAATATTTTCATGGGCTTATTTGGACCAATCAAAATCACATAAAGTGATATGTTCACATGTTATAATATCAAAAATATTAAACTTCACACACTGTAGAGGGTTTCACGGTTGCATCGGAGTTACTGATCGTAGCGCTTAAAATTACCTCCCTTAGCTCCAGTGCGCATGCCCACAAAAAATTTCAAGTTCCGTATAGTTCATAATTTCGCACCGTTTTACGCTTGGTTTGTGAAACATAAAGTCAACAAAATAGTGTCAACATGGGAAAAAAATACTGCTGTGCGAAAGGCTATTCCAATTACTCTGGAAAGATTATTGATGAGAGGACCATTTCACTGCATAGCTTTCCTGCTGATGGTAAAATTTCGCGTATTTGAAGCCAACGAGTTGGATGTTTTAGAAAGGGCTTTCGCCTAAGTTGACATCACGACTTTGCAATGATCATTTTGTGGGATTAGCAGGACCATCAAAGACAGCACCAGTTCCCAACATATTTCCTCAGAAAACTTTTAAGACTTGGACGGTAATTACATCCGTTGCATTCAAAGGAAGTTTTTAACATTTGGTATTGGCACCGACAATTTAATCTCGTAAGTGGTGTGGAGTACATGTAGGTTAAACAAAAGTCAGGCCCTAAGCCGCCTTATGTTCATTTGCTTGAGAAATTCAAAATAGTTTGCCCTGATCGGTTCTCCTGTTGTACACACCTGTCCCATATTAGCCAACAGAAAACAAAATGGCTGTCCTTCACCCAGAGCAAGACCTCCCTCAAAAATATATATCAGCCCCCCTCCCCCTTCGAAAATTAACTGGTCAGTGCCTCATTACTATAAAATGTAGTAAAACGTTTGTCAGGTGACATACAATTACAAAACAATTGTTATCTTATTGCTTAAATTATGTGGCACATAGATTTCACATTTCAACTGCTCTATGTAGTTATATTTGGAGGACGTGGGTGAGGTTTTTATTAAATAAGCTAGTACCATTAATTTTGCTATGGCCAAGGAGAGAATTAGTATCAGAAAACATGCCAGAATCTTTCAAGAGGCGTTATCCAAATACAAGAGTTATTCTAGATTGCACTGAAATTTAGACGGAAACCCCCAAGCCACTAAAAGCGAAATCTCATTTTTCATTTTTATTGCTAAATTGTACATAGCTAACTAATGCCTTCTTTTCATTTTTCTTTCCCCATTCCAAAGAATTGGAATACGGGTCCTTATTACATCCAGCAAGCACTTCACAAGATTATCTGATGGTGTTTTTACTTTCCTAGCCATGACACTACCAAATTTTGTGGCTGTAATTCTGTTCTCCCGCGACTTTTTCCAAACAATATCTTGCCTCTGTCCTCTAGCGTGCTCCTCTCTCTTCGCAGAATTAAAGCCTAGACTGGAAACATAGTTATAAAACGTTTCTGTACACATTTTGTCGTTCAGATCCACAGTATCTCTGAACATAATATCTGGGAGTGGCATACAACATTCCTTTAGTACCTCCTCTGAAATATCTGACTTGGGGAAATGTTTATGATATCCTGCTAAAGGGTTTACAGGAAGCAACTGTTTCTGGAATTCTTCCCTTTTTAATGGACTACCCTCTCCAGATGGGCAATCCTCTTTGTATGCTGAAGTTTTGAGAGTGCCAAAGTATTGTTTCGGCTTCATTTCCTCTGCCTTCTTCGCGGATAGTTTCCGAGGGCGTGGTGTTTTCCATTTACACTCCAACGATATAGCTGAAATTTTACCTGCCTTCCTTTTCTCTATGATGTCGATAAGGGCATACAACAAAGAAGCAATGTGATTGCATGACTCCCCTTGCCTGTGCAAAAAAGTGATATATCATTATATGTTGATATTTAAGCTGTCTCAGTTTTTCAGAAGTATAGCAGATAGTGTGATGGATCACATCTGTAGTACACTTTACTGTTATTCTTATTCCCAGGTTTTTGTTTAAGTGGGTGAGGTTAGGGGGGTAATTCAAGGAATCAACACAAAGATATAAATCCTGATTCAACTTTAAAAACATAAAGGGACAATATGAACAGATATTGCTGTAATTATAATTTTACGAATTTCGCATGTTAAATAATTTTAATGATTATCTACCTCTCAAGTGAAGAGCTTAAGTTAAAACTCTAAAGTTGTATGAAACTTACCCTGCTGGACAGGTGCAATCTGCAGAGTGAACTTGTCCGGTTACTTTTTCATCCAGAGTGTCTGGCTTTGGTAACGTTTCGCCAGGAGTTGTTGTATATTTTCCTATCTCACGCGTCTCTTGTTCTCGTTGATCGGCGTTCTTTAAAGTAGTTTCTGATGGGATTTCAAGACGCAGCACTCCAAGGGCACGTTCTCTTAACTCAAATGCACGGCCTGACACATTCTGTCCGTGTTCTTTAAGAAATCTCTTCAGCCTTTACACATTATACCTGTTTATATCCTCCACTGTCACATTTTCCTGATCTACATCAGCCATCTTTATTGATTGAAATACCCGGAAGAGAGTTGCACCGAGACGCCCTCTGTTTTTTTCAAGGGGAGATAATAACCATGAAATGGCTTAAAGGCAAAGAGTATCGACTATGTGATAAAGATAATTATGACGCGTACATCGATGACGTCATCTTCTACAACGATACCTGGAAAGGTCATTTGGAAACCATTCGGATATCATCTGATCGTCTAAGTGATGCAAATCTGACGATTGACTTAGATAAAAGAGAGATTTGACGTGCTTGTGTTGCATTTTAGGACATATAGTTGGACACTGTCAAGTTAAGCATGTAGCAGTCAAGGTCAAAGTTATCTCTGACGTCCCAGTGACCATCAGTCAGAAGCCTGGGTATGGCTGGATATTATCAGAAATTTGGCTCATATATCTCCATAATTGCCGAACTCCGGAACAATCTGAGTAAAACATACAAGTTTCATTTGTCTGAAATATGTCAGACTGCTTTTGATAAATTAAAGACCATAAGAGTGCAGTATCGGCTTCAGATTTCAGTCAAGCACTTAAAATTTATGTTGATCCAAGTGATGTAGGGGTTGTTAGAGTATTGATTCAAGAAAGCAAAAATGGTGTTGATTGTCCAGTGTGTTAAGTTTCTGGAATATTAAACTAGCAACAGAGAAAATATCCCACAATCGTGAAGGAATATTTGCCTTTTTAATACTTTGAAGTGTATATTAGTTCGGTGTCTTTTCTCCGATTATAGTATTCAGTGATCACAACAAAATGAAAAACAAAAATCAGATTTTTGAGGTGGAGATTGATGCTGCAGAAATATAACGTTGTATAGAAGTATTATATTGCTTTATGTATTTTATATCATCCATAAGTCATTTTCTTGTGTAATTGTAATTATAATAATATGATATGTATATTCGATTAATGTGTAAAAGAAAGCCTTCTATAAAACTTTCTTTGTCTTTATGAGGGGAGGTGTTTTGTGTATTTAATTTGTATCGTCTGATTGACTTTTGACCCATAATTCAAGTTAGGAGTTTGTTAATATTTGACTAATTGTTATTTGTAAACGACATATTTCATAGCTAATTTATGTCTATGAGTGTTGATTTATCTTAAATTATTATTATTTGTAGGTAAGCATGTTTATTTGGATTTGGGCTCAGGACATTGGCTATGCCCTCTTTTATTCCTGCCGTACTTGGTATTTTCTCTACTAAACTTTAAGTAATAGACTTGATTGTTTCGACAACTTAGACTGTTCTAAAACTGATCCTGGTCCTCCTATCGTGTCTTAGGTTTTTATATTAAGTTTGTTTATACTAGTATTAATCAATCCTAGTATGACATCTGACTAGTCGAATCACCGTTTTAGCTGTGTTTCAGATTTGGCTTGGGAATACTTCTTTATTACAAATATTCATTGGTATTATAACATGCTATTCGACTTCAGGACTGCGATTGTTATTAATTCAGAGAGATTTTATATTATATCATTGTAATACATCAAGACTGTCAGCACACCAAGGCTATTCCAGGCTATTTGTACGCCGGCACATTCAAAATTGGAATTCATTCGCAATACTCTATACTTTTGGACATATGATAGAACTTTTAGAAGTATTTGGGATGTAATTCACCATACTTTGAGCTCTTTTTAAAAACTTTCACTTTGTTTTCTATGGAAGCAAGTAGTTCTTGAATTTTGCCATACTTGTTGGTTTCCCTCTTTTCTGTTACTTACTTTACGACCATAGAGTCGTAACTATATACGTGTGTGTGTGTGTGTGTGTGTGTGTGTGTGTGTGTGTGTGTAGTAGACATGATGACATGAGTTTGAAATACATTAGGATTTATTAACAAAATAGTAATATTTGTGTCAGCTATATAATTAGTGGGTCTACGACCCAACTAAAAAGTCTATGGCTGAAATTATTCTTGCTGAAATACGAAGTAATCAGAAGATATATGTTTCATAAATTTCCATGGAGACATGTTTCATAAATTTCCATGGATATATGTTTCATAGATTTCCATGGATACAGACCGTTTCAATATTTAATTCCTTCAACTTAATAGCTGGATACAGGGTGATTCATTTACTGAAAATAAGGTAGACGGGAACAGAGAGAGAGAGAGAGAGAGAGAGAGAGAGAGAGAGCACTTAATTTAAAGCAATGAAGAAGAGTTAATGGATTTACAATTTCTCAGGCTGATAGATAGATAGATAGATAGATAGATAGATAGATAGATAGATAGATAGTTAGATAGATACTATAAGACTCCACTTCGAGATAAACATTATATTATGTAAATATAGGAGAAGACAAATTGATGGAACTGAAATGTTTGTTATATCGAAGCTGTAATGTTCAATTTTTTTTTAATTTGAATAGAATGTAACGGTCGTACCTTATTTACATGTTAAATTAATATAAAGAGCGCTTCATGTCTTTTTGACACACATCCGATATCATTGTTGCATTTACACAAGATCGCACATCCAACCGGAAACTCCTGGACTTCCTCGTAAATATGTCATAGATTCATAAGTTTATAAGTTGCTGTAGTTTCTTAAATGCAGTGTATGATTTAGCAAGTTCCATATCATTATTCCTCACGTCAAATAGAAACTTCCTTATCAGCCCAAGGATTCAGGGCTCCATATATGATATTGGACTGGACTATTCAAGCTCTGATGTTTACCTTGATAAATCATGAAATAAATTATTGATCTGTCAGCTGGTTGGCACATAGGAAACATTGATCGGCTGGCTTTTATTTGAATTTTGAAATCCTTTTTATTTTTTTATTTTGATAGTTTACGAGAATCATGGAATTTTACTCTTCGCTTGGTTACGGAGTCAAGTAATCATATTCAATACATTCTTGCCTTATTAGTCTTAAATATTGAACACTATTTTATTCGTTTATTTTCTTTACCATGAGCAAGAATTGATATCATGCCGTAGTTTCTATTTATTTATTGTATCATTGCTGAAGATTAAAATCGTATTTGAGAAAAGTTTTTGATTAAACTTGCTATGTAAACTTGTATCAACAAGGTCGGAGTTTTGCGTCGCCTTAACAACCAGATCTTTTCCAGACAGCAACACGTAGTATTAACTGCACGCTAGCTACATCAGTGGAATACTTTCATATTTTGGTAAGCGGTGGATCGGTTGTTAGCGTTACAGACTGTTGCGGGTCTGAATCGTGGTCCCGTCTTAAGATAAGGCACTTTATATTTATCAGCCACCAATAGTCTGTCATGTGCTTATATGCCATTAAATGCCAGCCAATGAATTAGTCGTATGACTACTATTTTGATTATATATGGCATATCAGACTGATGAGATCTATATGGCCTCCTGGCAAACCTTCTGAATTTCATCAGTGATCTAATAGCAACAACAAGAACAGACGATGTATTGAATGAGCTAATTTTTGTATATTTAGTTGGGGTGTTTACCTACTGCACAAGGTTATAAGGTAACATTTATAGATGAATCACATGCTTTCCTGAACTAGTTGTTAGTGACATTTTGCGGTTATTGAAACAGTTGATGACCTTATTCCATAAACATCTACATCTTTTATCCCACAATGTGCAATGGGATTTCATCAGGAATGATACATTGATCAAAAACATAGGTGAATAGGGTGATATCAACTTTCAGTTAAATGTTGAGCGTCACATTTTTCAAGTGGTAATAAAAGGCTTGTTTCTTTTTCTGCTATTCATGCTATTATAGCGCCTTACGTTCTATGTACGCTACTTTGTGAAATATTTTCATCCAGATCAAATTCTTTTTTCTTTCCCACTCCAAGATTTCCACGTAATTCTTTCCGGAGAGAGAGAGAGAGAGAGAGAGAGAGAGAGAGAGAGAGAGAGAGAGAGAGAGAGAGAGAGAGAGAGAGAGAGAGAGAGAGAGAGAGAGAGAGAGAGAGAGAGAGAGAGAGAGAGAGAGAGAGAACATGGAACACGTCGGATTTCGATGAAATTGTGGAACGTGCTTAAGTAATGATTACGGATATATTTTCTCGTTTTTACCCCACGTTATTAATAACTAATAACTGAGAATTCATTATTGTATACAGGCAATGGTCTACTGTTAAAAACAAATTTATATGTGTATTCATGAGACATCAATATTATTCTTTTTAAACTTTTCTTTCATTTTCTCGGTTTGATTCGAAATGTCCAAATATTTCCAAATTAATTTTGTATTCAATTTAATAATGGTGAAAATGGCGTTTAAAGATGGCCAAATATCGACGTACGAAGGGCTTTCAGTAGTAGAGTAAGGTAAGGTTCCTCTCTCAGAGACCCCTACCCCTCCAAAACGTTATACGTTAAAATTTTTGTCAGCAGCCTTTTTTAGCTCAAAATGATGACTTTCATATTTCTGACAAAATTTGTTTTGTCGGGGTAGGGGGTCTCTGAGATAGGAACAACTTACCTTACTCTACTACTATTACAGCCCTATACTTATTATTTTTATAGTTTAGACAAAATTTCATATAAACAAATGAAATATTATATATAATGTCATTCTGTCAATCAAAGAGACATGTTGGAGTTGATCTGATAAACAAATTTTCTAAAAGATTTAATTCAATCAAATCAGCCTCAAGCTATACTGGTATAAAAACTAAAATAATAAGCGATTGTATTAAAAAAAGTTGGATATCATATATCACCAAAATATGGGTCAGTATGGTTATTCGCGACTGAAAATGATATGAGAATAGCGGGTTGGGCAGATGATGTGATGACATTTATTGACAATATGGTTGATATTTTATTTGATAATGATATTTCTAAAGCTGTACAAAATTAAACATCTACTGTTGTAACCTATATTTTATGATAATCTTTTTAATATCTGCTGACTCTTATTGGCAGAATATCTGCTAACAGACTGTCAATAATACGGAACTCGCGTATTAAATCGTCCATATCATATTTTATACCACGCAAATAAGATCGTATCTGATCAAGTAATTTTTTATAGGTGATACTTGCTGTTTTACAAGCATTTTGTTTAGTCGCAAGACGAGGCTCAATTTTTTTACACGCTGTTCCGAGAGAAACACCAACGCCGGATATTATTAACAAAAACGGATTTAATGATGCTCCACTTGAAATTATACCGGAGCTAGTCATTAACAGTGGCAAATATGATATCACTCGAAGTATTCTGTTATAGTATTTGTAACATTTTTTCACGCACCAAAGTTTTTTATGATAATATTTGTAATATTGCTTTAGAGCGTCCACATCTTGTTTTGGAATTTTTTCTGAAATATGATTGAAATCAACTATATGTTTTTTCATTATACAATTTTTTTACACAAAAACAAAAGTTCTGGCACCAGCAATCGAATCGAGAAACTCGCGGAATTTATTATTTTTAGGATCAGCTATAAATTCTCTGTACTTGTCATAAACATCTGACGAAGTATCCTTATATCGCTTATCTCTTAATACCTCATTTTTCTCTAACCAAGCGTATGAATCAAAACTATTTCCTACTTCACTTTCGTACAAATCTGTTTTATTCACCAAATTACTGTAATCGATTTCTGTTTCATCAATATACCCTAATACTAAGCTCAACTGATCTAACATGAAATTTTTGAGAACAAGATGTTGCCTGATAATTGTATATGCGACTATGAAATTTGCTAACATCAATTTTTTAAGCTTATCTAGGTCATTTGTAAGAAGATCAACAGCAGAAGCTACTTTTAACATTAATTTTTAATATGGTTTTGTGAATATTGTTTTAATTTCGTTGTAATAATTTCGTAGTGACAATTGTCTATAGTATTGAAATGATGGTAATGGAATATCGTCTTCTTCACTTATGTCGTAATAAGAATCAGACTTTATTTCCAACTTTGCTTGATCGACTAATTCAAAAAACTTTTCTCGCTCATCATCACTAAAATTACTAATTTCATCGTCTAAAGTTTTGATTATCTTTAGAGACTTGTTAACAATAATCGGATCAAATTCTGGGTCTTTTTACGTGTCATTGGCAAAATTGCGTTTGCGTACACTTCAATAATTAACTCTGCGTCTGACGTCATAGTAACGATTTTGACCAAGGTTTCTTTGTCATTGTAGTACATACCGAGATGTTGAAAAATATGTCGTTTTGAAAAACTATCATATACATTGTTTCTTTTTATTTTTATTTTCTTAGTTTCCGCTAGTTTTGTCAAGACGAATATGATTTTCGTTTATTCATCTTTCTTCCAATGTTCTTCCACTATAAACTCGTGCTTTTATTAAGTCTGATTTTATTATTAAATCTATATTAGACCAATCAAGCCCGAGTAATATTTTTTTAAGTATAATTTCAACTTGTTTTTGTTCTTCTAGACAATCATCGGGATGACAGTATCTGCTTATAATGTCAAAGTTTTCTATTGCTTTTTTCATTTGTGGTCCTCGCATATGCACAACGCGAACAAAATTATAAACATAATCTGGCGATACTAGTCTGTTTAATAAATTGATACCAGTATATTTCATATTTTGAATTGTTTCTGCTGCTACATTAACAGCTCCAACATCTATTTTAGGGTTAAAAATATTATCATAAAATTCTTTCGCAATAGTTATAATTGATGGTTCTGACATTATTTTATAGCATTAGATTAAATTTGATCACAATAATCATACCTGATCATCGAGTGCATATATTTGAAATGCTGTCAGTCCTGGAAATGGATGTTCAGCAGCTAAAACATTAACTCGAAAATATAAGTACTTGTTAACAGTGTTTTCAGTTGGAATCGTAAAATATTGTGTTGTTGAAATGTAAGTGTCTGTTGTGCTATACAATGTTGCCTAATTAATATCATCATTTGATCCTTCTAATTTCCAATCATAAATTCGACCAACACTAGAGTTTAATCGACCTCGCAAATGAAATTGCCAAATAGCAACTGCAGTGGGACATTTAATTTTGATCCAA
Source organism: Megalonaias nervosa (assembly GCA_016617855.1). Taxonomy (NCBI): domain Eukaryota; kingdom Metazoa; phylum Mollusca; class Bivalvia; order Unionida; family Unionidae; genus Megalonaias; species Megalonaias nervosa. The sequence goes on from JAECUM010042641.1 coordinate 22,280, forward strand.
AAATTTTCAACTTCTCCGTTGGTCGTCCACTCGTGTCTATCAGAGAAAACGTAAAGAGGATAATTTTCGGGATAATATTCTGATGCGCTTACCTCAAACCCGGCTTGGTTGTCAGTTGCTTTATAAAGTGTTGGAATATACCCAACGTTATTTTTAGTTCTTTTTGCACTACTAGACAGACTGTCAACATAAGCTTTATTTGTCAAATCGTTAGGGTTAACTGGAACGTAAGTCGTCATTATCTTGTTTGCTTTCATATTTATGTTACCTGACATTGGTCCACCGGATTTCTTAAAATATGGGATAAGTTCTTCTTTTAACTGAGCATAACTAATAGCATCAGTGTTATCAGATGGTGGGGTTATTGGTAATCCAGTTATTTTTGAGCTATTACTCATTATCAGGTTACCTCACACTGTGTCACCGGCTTTGTTAAGTTTATTATCGTCAACAGATTTTAGTTGCGCATAACTTACAGCTTGTGTTTGATTTAAGTTTTCTGGCGGATACGTAGTCTCCAAATTTATAAAAAAAATTCCTGACATATTGATATTACCTGTAACTGTCCCACCTATTTTATCAAGTTTATTATCATCAACAGATTTTAGTTGTGCATAACTAACAGCTTGTGTTTGATTTAAGTTTTCTGGCGGATATACAATCTCCAAATTTATAAAAAATTTTCCTGACATATTGATGTTACCTGTAACTGTCCCACCTATTTTATCAAGTTTGTTATCATCAACATACTTTAACTGCAAATAACTTACCGCTTGAGTTTGATTTAAGTTTGCTGGTGGATACCTGGTCTCCAAATTTATAAAAAAATTTCCTGACATATCTAAGTTACCGCTTAAAGTTCCACCGGATTTATCTAACTTGCTGTCGTCAACTGATTTTAGTTGTGCATAACTAACAGCTTGTGTATCAGCAACTATCAGTGGCGGATAATCTGTTTCTAAACCTAGTACTCGTTGAGTTGACATAAACAGATTTCCCGTCATTTTTAGATAGCCTGATAAATCAACCTTACCGTCTATTATTGTTGTACTTTCAGCTGATGAATCTCCTTCTAATGTTCCAAATTTTGTATTATAGCTCATTATTTATTTATCGTCTGACAATTTTTTTTATATAGCATAAAATTGCATAACAATAATGGCAAAATCGACGATATTAAATTTTGATACAGAACGGTTGGTGAAACATAAACATAACAATGAACTTCCAGATTGTCATTATCTTATTGTTGGAAGAACTGGATCAGGAAAAACAAACTTACTTATGAATTTACTTCTAGGAGATAATTTTAACTACGATCGCGTTTATATTTACACGATTAACCCACAGCAAGATAAGTACGAGCTACTTAACAATTATAATAACAAACTTCGTGATGATCTTGAGGCTGGCGAAGATTTTTTTATTATCAAACAACCAGAAGAACTCGTCCCAGTTAATCAACTTGATTCGTCCGAACACAAGATAGTTGTTTTTGATGATATTCCGCTAAATAACGAGGAAATGAATAAAATAAGATCATATTGTTCACTGTCGCGAAATAAAAAATGTAATTCTATTTATCTCGCCCAGGGTTTTTATAATGTTGACAGATTTATTAGGCGAAATACTGGTTGTTTTATATTATTTCCAGGACTTGATAATGTCGATGTTAGAAATATCGCGAACGAGCAATGTGGTGATGTAACAAAAAATAAATTTATTGAATTATATCATAAAGCAACGGCAAATAAATATGACTTTTTTTTGTTTGATAAATTAACAAATGATACGAGTAAAATGTTTCGATGTTGTATTGAAAAATATCTACAGTAATTTTTATACAAAATAGTACATAATTAATGGAAAGACAAGCAAAGTGCAGAAAACATATAGAAAATCTAAAAAAAACTTGCGCAATCTCAGGCAAAATTTAAGCAGCAAGTACAGCAAGCACGACGTGGCCAAGTGGTTGCAGCAGAAACAACAGCCGCCGCTCTCAAACCAATTACTGAAGCTTTACTTGGAAAACAACCTGAAACTAATCCATTATCAGAAGAAGAACTTAAGTGACTACAGGAAAAAGGTTTACTCGGACTAGTTAAAGAACAACAAGAAGCAACTGCTGGCAGAATTATTGAAAGATCTGAAGAAGAAAAAAGAAGATTAGGTGAGGCACTTGTAGCAAATATCGTTGATCCAGTTGCAACACAAACTGAACTAGATCGGCTAATAAATGATCCACTAGCGCTTCAACGAAGATTAACAAATTTAACCACAACAGAGATTAAAAATATTTTAACAAATTTATCAGAACAATTAAAAGATATTGAAAAGGAGCAAGAAAGAGTAGGAGAGTTGACATTAAAGTTTATGGAAGCTGAAGATCAAAGACGATGGTATATAAAACTACCAAATAATGATATAACAGATATAACAATATTATGATAAATTTTTAGAAACAAATAATATAAAAGATCTTGATAATATAAGTAAATGGAGTGATGAAGAATTTAACGAATTTATTTGCTAATTTAACTGTAATAATGAGAGACGGTATTGCTGCTAGAAATGAGTTAAACTCAACTATAGAAAAGGAAGATATGCCTCCACTTCATGATAAAATGAGATATGGTATTATCGCTAGACTTGTTGTAAGAACAGCAAAAGACAATAAAGAAAAAGGTTTTGGTAGGGGGTGGAGTTTTAAAAGGAAATTTTTTATACTTGATAAAAGTCGTGTAAAACAATATATAGAAGAAAAAAAGGAACTGGAGTTAGAATATTTTCATCAGTTACTGAAATGATAGGCAGATTAATGCTATTGATATCATCAAAAGAAGCTGGAAATGTTGGTGCTGAAATTGACAATGAAATTATTGACATACTTGATAATTTGAGATCAGAAACTTTATTAACATCTGACGAATACAAAACTTTACATCGCGATTTGATATAAATCAAGGCGATTCAATTTTATAAATTTGTGTAATGATTTAATATAACAATTTTATATAAAAAATGTCAGCAACATTATTACTAGACTCTAGTCAATCTGATAAAGATAGCGCAAATTTTTCTGTAAAGTATATTCCGCCAATAGAACTAGATCGTGAGAAACAATATGAAATTGGACTAATTTCCTGCACTTGTTGGAATGCTATGGCTAATGTAAAAACTGGAGTAAACGATAAATTTGAATTTAATACTCCTAGTATAGATTCTATATTTAATTGGAAAAAACTTAAAATTCCACAAGGAGCTTATAATATCACTGATCTAAATAAAATAATAAAAGAATTTATGACAAAAAATAAAGGTATAGCTGATAATTTTGAGATTACACCAAATTATAATACGTTACGCGCTAGAATGAAATTAAAAGATATAGCAGTTGATTTTCAGAAAGAAACAAGTATCGCATCACTGCTAGGATTTGATTCTTATGTATATACTTCTGATAAAGAAGAAACTTTTACACACGACGGCCAACTGCCAGTAAATATAACTGATGTAAACGCAATATTGGTAAATTGCTCTATTGCATCTGGATCTTATTCAGCTAAAGGTAGTAAAGGACAAACGATATATAGTTTTTCACCAGACGTTCCGCCGGGATCTCTTATGCAAATTAATCCACGTCAGGTTATTTATTATCCGTTAAACGTTGAAAATCAAATAACAGAAGTAAATATGCAATTGACAGATCAGTCTGGAAGACAGTTAGATCTTAATAATGAAATTGTTATTTATTATTTACACTTACGAGAACAGTAAACATATTTTCTAAGAAAATCTAAAAGATTTTTAGTAATGCGAAAGATTTGGAAGTAAAATTTTGCAACCTCAGATATAATGAAACAGAGAAAAAGTTTATCGAAGAAAAATAGTAGGAGGATTTTTGGGAAATATATTTGCTAAAATTATAGAAAATGCTCCAGGAATAGCTCATAAAGTTGCACCAATTGCACTTGACGCGTCAAAAACTTTTGCAACTGGAGCTGCATCTGCTGCTAGAACTGCTGTTGGACAAAAAATAGCTGATAAAATAAAAGGCTATCCACAACGTGGTATACCGACAATCAAACAAGCTATTTCAGAAATCACACCAACAAAAGAAACTCGATGCGCAATGATAACAACGACAAAAAAAAACTTTTATCACCAAAAGCAGAACAAATTATACAAAAATTAATATCTAAAGTAACAACACCGGAATAATTTTGTATAACCTAATAAATAAAAAAATGTCTGTAAAAAATTATCTCGATTTAGCAGAAACTTATTACACAGACGACACAGTAACAGATGAAAATTCTAACGAACCTAATAAGGCTGGCGTCAGAACATTTAATACTCGAGACGAGGACGTATTTTTACTTCGTCACAAAGCAATGGTAGAAGTTCGTGGCCGGATTATGACAGTAGCTGTTCCACCTGCCGCACCTGCCGCAATTGATGCTGGAATAGAAGTAGCTCTTATAAATAATGATTGGTGTTTATTTAAAGATGCTCGATATCAGCTGGCCAATCAACCTGTCGAAGATATTTCAGGTCACTTACAAGTTGCAAGTACAATCTTAAATATTATTTCATTTTCCGATGATTACTCCAGATCGACTGCAACTAATATGATGTGGTTTAAAGATACTGGAGCTGGGGAAGCTGCACCTGGTGAGTTTTTCCTGAGGAGAACTTTGCTCATGGAGCTAATGCTGCTGCAGATGCTGCAACTGTAAGAGATTTTCTTATCGCTAATGCTGTCAATTTTGGTATAGCTGTACCAGATGCAGCTGCTGATGAAAACGCTACAAGAGTCTCACTTACTGCAGCTTGTAATAATCTTGGTATAGCACCACCAGGAGCAGCTGTGGACGGCGTTGAAATGATAAATCATGTTAATAATTTTGTTACTGTAAGAAATGTACGTTACAATGAGGGTTATGTTAAGAGAAAGGCACTTGCAGCAAGATCACGTCAAATTACAATGATGCTGCCACTAAGTACAATATTTGGCTTTTGTCGTGATTACAATAAAGTATTTCGTGGAGTTAAACATACACTTATTTTAAATCGATCAGAACAAAACAACTGCCTGTTTAGGTCAGGTGGGGATGATGTACAATTTATCATAAACAAACTTGCACTGTGGATGCCAAGAATAACTCCGTCTATCACTAAGATGGCGGAATTAAATGATTTGCTGGAAAAACACACAAAAAGAATTTATTTTCAGCAACATAAAATATATCAAACAGCAGTTCCGAATACCACCGACTACACATGGCGAGTCACAACGACACCGACTGAACAAAAGCCACGGCAATTATTTGTTGTATTTCAGAGACAAAATCGAGGTGACAACCAACAACAAAATAATGCGATATTTGATAGCGCTGATGTTAGATTAATATACGCTAGAATAAATTCAAAGCAATATCCAGAGTGGGCGATAGAATGTAATTTTGCAGATGACGCTAATAAAAATATTACTCGACCGTACATGTATTTGCTCGACGCACTGCAAAAATATCAAGATGTTGGAGATGGATCTCAGATATCATTAGAGGAATTTCGTACACTTTATCCGATATTTTATTTTGATGTTAGTAAACATAGCGCGCGAGCTGTAGACAGCACAGCTGATATTGAAATTACTTGGACACTAGGTGCAGTTCCAGCTGCACCATTTTATGTATATGCGTTAGTAATAAGCGATAGATTTGTTACAATTGACTCTGTTGGAGGTAAAATGTCAGTACAAGTTTAGAGTGCTTTACACTTTACTCAAAGTTCGAAGAACTTCAAGTTTAATCTGTAATCGTTATATAAGATGACAAAATATATTGTAAAAGAAATATATATGACTGATGGTCAAGTTAAAAAATTAGCAGCTGCTGTTGCGAAGAAAAGACAAGTATCATTAAAGGTCAACCCTAACACCTTGGGTACTTTAACAAAATTAATGTTAACCAAAAAACAAGTAAATAAATATGATCGCAAAAATCCTTTTGTTTTAAATTTAAGTGCTGCACAAATAACTGCAATGGCAAAATAAGGTGGTTTCTTTGGTCCGGCATTATCTGTAATAGCCAGAACGTTAATACCTAAAATTTTTCCAGTGTTAGGTACATTAGGATTAGCAGCAGCGTCTGGAGCAGTATCTGGCGCAACGAAAAAGGCAGTTGAAGGTCATGGAATCGTTCGCGGCAGTGGTATAAAGAACATTTTCGTTTAGTTTAATGTTTCGTATGAATATCGATGGTAATAATTTTATGTGATTGATAAATATAATGCCTAAAAGAAAGACAACGACGAAAAGAAAGACGACGGAAAAAAAGACGCGACAGAGGCGAAAAGGGGGATTTATTCCAATAGCCCCGTTACTAGCAGGATTGGCGGGAAGTCTATAGCCAAATCTGTTAGGAGTAGGACGATTACTAATGTTGCCAGGAACAAGAAGATAACGTCTGCGTTAAGTAATTTTGATATACTTGATAAACTAAAAAAAGTAAAAAATTTCAGTGGAGTTTATTCTAAAGATGAACTTACGGCGATTCCATCGCTAGCGTCTCAAGAGTCGCCAGCGACTCTAGGTTCGTGTGTTATAAATATACAAGATTTTAATGATGGATCTGGCACACATTGGGTAGCTGTTTATGATAACAATTATTTTGACTCGTTCGGAATTCCACCAAGTGACGCAGTAAAAAAAATATATGAGTAGAATGCAAGATACGAAGTCTCCAGAGACAAAGTCTCTTGTGAAAATAATAAATTATTCGTCTAATCAAATTCAACCAGTTGGAACTTCCGCTTGTGGATATTATTGCGTAATGTTTATTAAACAGATGACCGAAAATCCAGATTTTTTAAAGTTTATTTAGCAATTTGATAAACAACCTTCTCACGCTAATGATGAGATTGCATTAAATTTTATCTAAACTCACTGATATACAATGTCAACATATTGTCTTAAGTGTAAAACTAAAACAGAAAATAAAGACGAAAAAACAGAAAAAAAACAAAAAATAATAGAATAATGCTGAAAAGTATTTGTGCAATCTGTGGAAGAAAAAAAAAAAGTATGTTTTTACCAAAAACAAAGTTGTCCGGAGCGGGTTACCCTGACAAGATTATTTTGGTAGACGACTAAATAAATAATGACATGCGACTGCGATTGCGATAGAGATTTGTGTCTCGAGCAAAATAAAATTGTTACATATTGTCAGAAATGCAAAAACAGAGAAATAATCGGAACAGGTATAGATATACATAAATTTATTGGAAAATTGCCGAAACCAAAAGGCGGTTTGACATTGCCAGGCCATAAATATACTGGACCTTATAATCCTCTTGATAAACAACTGGACGAAAACTATAATCCACTGCCAGGAGAAGAGCCTTACAATCAAGTTGACGCAATAGCAATGCGCCATGATATCTGCTACAGAGATATTGATCTTCCAGAAAGCGAACAAAATAAACATAGCTGCGATAAAGTAATGTTAGACTAATTTCGTGATATGAAACCTGTAAATATGCGAGAACGTGTTGACCGAAGGCTGGTCCAGGGTTTTATTGAAGCAAAATATAAACTTGGTCTTTGTAAAGAAGAATTATATGATGATCTTGCCTTAGAGACGCTAGCGTCTCAGCTACACAGACCTAAAAAAAAGTTTCCGCGACGTAAAGTTGTCGTAAATGCCGTTGATGATATCTGGGCGATAGACTTAGTTGATGTTTCAAATCTAGCTCAGTTTGACGTTGGCGCTGATGGCGCTCCAAAGAGATATCTTTTTGATGTTGTAGATGTTTTTAGTAAATACGCATTTAGTATACCCGTTTCGGATAAAACAGGGACATCGATGACTGATGCGCTAAAACTAATTATTGTTAACACAGAAAGAAAACCAAATAGAATCTGGACTGATCATGGAGCAGAATATTTTAATAAAAAATTTGAACAGTTTTTGGAGCAAAATAACATTAAAAAATATGTTACAGGAAATGAGGGAAAAAGTGTCATCGTTGAGAGATTTAATCGCACGCTCAATGAAAAAATCCACGAATATTTGACAGCTAAATATAGGAGTAAATATATTGACAATTTACAAAACATTGTTGACGAGTATAATAACACGAAACACAGATCCATTTCGCTAGGCAAAAGTAAAATGTCGCCAAACGACGCGATTGCAAATCCAATATTAGCAAACGAAAACATGTACCGCAGACACAAATTTAAAGTTGGTGATAAAGTTGGAATTTCTTTGACGAAAAAAACATTTGAGAAAGGGTATACTCATAACTGGAGTGAAGAAGTATTTGTTGTTGATAAAGTACTTTTAACAATACCAGTTACATACTCGTTGAAAGATTTATTAGCTGAGCCTATAACTGGCAGTTTTTACGAGCAAGAACTTCAGATAACAGAACAAGATATATTTGTTATTGAAAAAGTTATTAAAAAGCGCGGCAACAAAAGTTTAGTCAAATGGCGTGGATATGGCGATAAATTTAATAGTTCGGTACCAACTCGGTCGATTTCATCGACTGAATAATATTATTATAAATTTCTTTGGATTTTATTAATACTGATTTACATTTTACTGGTGTACATAAAGAAATTAAATGTAATTTTCTTGCACCATCCATTGGCATTAAATTAAATATTTTAACAAAAATAAAATCGTATTTTATATTTCTTTGTTGTCCAGCTATTTTTACGTTTAAAAAGGGCTTTATAAGTTGCCAAAATATTTGATGTTCGGCAACAGTAAAATTAAATTTTATTATTTTTTTAGCAATATGGTATTTAACATCATATCGTCTAGTTGTTGGTCTGCTCAAATGTTTTTTACTAACAACAACATCATCTTCGTCATCGTCATAGTTATGCAAAATATCTCTTTCAATATAACCAGCAAATCTGTCATTAGTAATATTTTCTAATGTAAAATTTGAAACTGAAACAAAATCTCCCGAATTTAGTTTAGCCAGTCTCTCAATTAAGTTCATTATTATAATAATCTTTTATCTAATTAATAAATAATAAGATGTTCGGAGAAATAAAATATCATCAAAAAGTTAATATACTAAATCACAAAGAATTAGCTGAGGCAATTCGAACTTGTTTATTGGGACATAATTTTTATTTTGTTGATGTTATGATAACAATAGGCGAATCTGACAAATTTTTATTAACAGCAGCAGATAAAATGAAACTCGATACAAATAAAATGATGACGTTAAGATTTAATCGCGACGATGTCATGGAATTTAGTCATAATTGTCTTACTCAAAATGATATAGAAAATATCATTAGTTATCGTATTTAAAACTAAATCTATCAAATGTCAACATTGACGTTGCTGATTTTGTTACATTATCAGCTACAAATTTTATTGCACGTGGATCAATTTTATGATATTTTCCCGCAGATGCTATTGATCCAAATTTTATTTCTTCTCCAGTTTCGAGATTTATTGAAATTATTTGTCTGGCTGGATTTTTCAAATTAGAACCATCAAAACCGGCTCCACGTCTTGTGTTTTCTTTTGGCGTAACTAAATCTAGGTTTTCCAAATGATTATCTGTTTTAATACCATTTTTATGATCAACAACTAAACCATTAGGTATTAGTCCGTTAAAAGTTTCAAACACAAAACGACGATATTGATAATGAACAAAATTAGTTTTTGTTCCACGTACATTAACACCAAGATATCCATTTCTTTTTAAACTTCCAATAACTTTTTTTGTTCTTATATGTCGAATAATTCCCTAATCATTTGCTTCATATAAATTAAATACTGGATGAGGTTGAAATTCATTTTGTAATGATAAATTTTCAATATTATCATCAGCAACTGCGTCATTTACTCTGTATAATCGTTGTCCTTCTGGAATATCACCGCAAAACAAAGCATAAATAAAATCTTTTCTAAACATTTTAGTCCTTTCTGCATTATCACCTTTTACTGAAATTAACATACCAGCTGGTGTTGAAATGCCAACAGATTTTTAAGATTCTATATTGATAACAGAACCTAACATATTTGCTTCATATAAATTGTATTTCGGATGTACATGATAAAATTCTACCTCTTCCGCTGTCATTTCGATATATCTCAAAATTTCTGTCATTATACTATAAGGTTTTTCATATCTCTAATTACAAATCTTAAAAAATTCAATTAAATATAAAATATTATTATATATATAATGTTAAAATTGCGAGATATTGCTAAAAAGAACATTATCAAATCAGAAACAATTGCTTCAGCATTTTCTGGTTACGATAACAGTACCAAACTTGATGATCAAAAAATTTTAGCAAATTTTAGCTCCACAAATTTATTTCATCTTTTACAACCAGTTATTGCTCAAGAACTTGCGGCTCATAAAAGTGTCAAACTTATAGTTCAATATCATACGATTTTATCAAAGTTACACGCAGTTGAAAATATACCTGAAATAATTTTTGAAATAAAAAGTTTTGACAGCGAAATTTCAGAACCATATTTAACAGCAAAATCGAGAAAAATATTGACTGGAACAAACATTGCCATGGTCGCCAATGAAATACATCAAGAAATAAACAAAAAATTAGAAGAATTTACTTCCTCAGGATCAGGTTGGAAATTTGAAATGATCAAAGAAGTTTTATTTCACACAGCAAAATATAACCTACTTCGTGATAGTTTGTACGTCGATCTCCCTCAAAAAATTAAAAACAAAAAATGCTGTATTAATGTCAAAAACGATGATGACAAATGTTTTCAATGGTCTATTCTTTCTGCGATGTTTCCAAAAGAAAAAATGCTGATCGCGTTAACAAGTATTTTCCGTACAAAGACGAACTCAATTTTTTAGGAATAACTTTTCCAGTAGCAGAAAATTATATACCAAAGTTTGAAAAACAAAACAGTATCTCAGTAAATGTTTTCGGACTAGATGAGCGAGAAAACGTTTACCCGAGATATATCTCAGAAAATGCTACACAAAATGCAATAATTTATTATTTTATCGGGGACGTTATTGTTGGATAAAAAACTTTAACGTCCTAGTTGGTAAACAGTACAGTAAAAATAAAAATAAAAAATATTTCTGCTATAGATGTTTGCACGGTTTTTCTAGCGATGAAAGACTGCAGGAGCATCTCAAATACTGTGTCAACGTTCAAAGAATAAGTATGCCTAGCGAAAAAGAAAAAATATTACAATTTAAAAATTATGATCATAAACTAAATATTTCTTTGTTATTTACGCTGATTTCGAGTGTCTACTCGTTCCTGTGGTTGGAGCAGAAAATAATCCGAATAAATCCAGTACTCGAAAAATACAACAGCATATTCCTTGCGGAGTAGCTTATAAAGTAGTTTGTTGCGCTAGAGGTGAAAATCCTGCCGTATGGCTATTAAAAAATTTAATAGACGAAGTTAATAAAATTTCTAACAGATTATTTAAAACAGCTCCGATGAAAATAACGTCTAAACAACTACTCGATTTCGATGAGGCAGTTAATTGTCATATTTGTGAAAAGTTGCTGGTGGATTCTAACGGAGCCCGTGATAAGGTGCGAGATCATTGTCATTTGACTGGCCAATATCGTGGAGCAGCTCATAACAGTTGTAATTTAAAATTTCATGCTCCAGATTTTATTCCTGTAGTTTTACATAACTTTCGTGGCTATGACAGTCATATCATTGTAGAAGCTTTTGGTGATGAAAATATTAAAGTTAAACTAAAATTAAATAATGTAATAAAATGTATTCCAAATAATTTTGAAAAGTATATGTCGGTGACGCTTGGTAAATTACGTTTTATTGACAGTCTGCAATTTATGGCAGCATCATTAGATGCGCTTGTTAAAGGTTGCAGTACTTTCGCTAATCTGCGAAGCTGCTTCGGTGAAAACTATATCGATCTAACAAAAAAAGGTATATTTCCGTACGAGTATCTCGACGATTGGAGCAGATTTAATGAAACTTCTCTTCCCGATAAAGATAAATTTTACTTGCAACTCAAAAATGAAAATATCACAGATGACGAATACAAATATGCACAAGATATTTGGAATAAATTTAGTTGTAAAACATTTGCTGATTATCATGATCTATATTTGAAAACAGATGCATTATTGCTAGCAGATGTTTTTGAGAGTTTTCGTCAAGTAAGGTACAGCAATTATGGATTAGACCCCTGTTGGTATTATTTCTCTCCAGGATTGTCTTGGGACGCTCTACTAAAAACGAGTAAAATAGAACTGGATCTCTTAACAGATGTCGATATGTTTAACGTTATTGAAAAAGGTATCAGAGGCGGAATTAGCGTTATAACAAAAAAATATGCAGCTGATAATGACAAGTACTTAAAAAATTATGATAAAAATCTCCCGTCGAGTTACATCATTGATCTGGGCGCCAATAATTTGTATGGCTATGCAATGTCAGAACCATTGCCACATAGTGGATTTCATTGGATAACTCCAGATCAATTTCTTAAAGAAACTGAAAACGATTTAACCTAGAAAAATTAATATCGATTTTTCCGATATTTCATATTTTGTTGAAGTTGATCTAGATTATCCTAGTTTGCTACATGATCTACATAACGATTATCCGTTTTGCGCAGAGTCAATGATGATTAATTATAGTTTATTATCGCCTGAACAACGAGCAACGACAACAGCAAAAAATTCGATAGTTAATAAGTTAGTTCCAAATTTGTTAGATAAAAGAAATTATGTTATGCATTACAAAAATTTAAAACAAGCAGTAGATGCTGGACTAATTCTGAAAAAGGTCCATCGCGTGCTAAAGTTTAATCAGTCGAAGTGGATGGCAAATTATATTGACTTAAATACAAAACGTCGTGCCCTTGCTAAAACCGAATTTGAGAAAAACTTTTTCAACTTGATGAACAACTCGGTGTTCGGTAAGACGATGGAAAACATTCCCAAGCGAGTCTCGATAGAAATTGTTAATGATATAAGTCGCAGAAATAAATTAGTTAATGATAATGGTTTTGTTAGTATGAAAATATTTAATGAAAATCTTGTTGCAATACAACGACGAAAGACAAATTTAAAGTTATATAAACCGATTTATGTTGGTGCAGCTGTACTTGATATATCGAAGTGGCTGATGTCCGATTTTCACTATAATTTTCCCAAAAAGCAGTGGCCAGATTCAGAGTTGCTATTTACTGATACAGATTCGCTAGTTTATAATATAAAATGTGAAGATGTCTATATGGATATTTACAATAATAAAAATCTGTTCCATTTATCAGATTATCCAGCATGTAGTGGATTTCAAGATAATTCGAATAAGAAAGTTATTGGAGAAATGAAAGATGAATTTATGTTATGCCAGTTAGGGAATTTGTTGGACTAAAGAGCAAAATGTATGCTGTCATATTAGATGACAATAAGCTTACAAAAAAGCAAAAGGTATTCCTCGAGGATATGTGAAAAAGATGATAAATTTCGCCGATTTTAAAGCAGCGCTAAACAATAGCGTCAGTTTTATCAAAACAAATGCTATCAGAACAAATCATCATAAACTTGAAACTGATACGATCATAAAACGGGGACTAAGTAATTTTGATGATAAAAGATATTGCAGTGACGGAATTAACACACTAGCGCTTGGACATTATATACAAGTAATTTTGTCTGAATATCAGAAATAATGTTTGAAAATTTAACATTAGCGATGGAGTTAATAGCAAAATAAAAAAATAATGGTTAATAACCAGCCATTATCATTTGAATTTAACGATGAAATTTCAGGTATTTGTTTTAGTAAATTTGACAGAATCAAACTCTCCCTTATCAAATCAGATGATAGCAAATACTTTAGTTATCTCGAAAGTTTACGAGACGAGCTTGCATTAAAGTATGACAATTTTCATAATCCGATAAGCCAAAATCAATATACAAAAATTAATATAGACCTGGACAGGTCGAAGGTTTTTGCAAAAGGTAGTAAGTCTCTTCTCAGTAAGATAGCGATGAAAGAACTATTTGAATGTCGTCGTAAAGTATCTGGTAGAATTAAATTGTCGTTATATAATCACGATAGCACATTTTACTTAATATCAAACGTCGAGATATTATGTGTTGGTCAAGAAATATAACTCTGTGTACCATATCTGTTTTTAAAAGGGAGATAATACTGTTCCAATCAAACATAGCAAATATACTGTTTCGTATTTTTTTGCTAATGAAATATAATAGATTTGTAAATCTGATAGTATTTTAAGACCTACAAATCCTGGTATCATTTCTGTATTTACCGAAATAACTAGCAATTCGTCCTACGTAAATAACATATTTACTATAATAAGTCCAACTGCGTAATACAGAATATTGATTATTTCTCCGCAGTAATGCCGTCATTCAGCCAGTATCCTTGGCAACGGCTGATCTTCTGTCAAAGATAATTGTGTGGTCGCAATTCAGGCAAACATTAGGATTTCGTTTTTTCTGTACAATATAAAATCAAAAATCATGTTTTTTCTCGATTTATTTATAATAATGTTTTTAGAATCAGATCTTTATCTTTTAGTTTAGCTTCGACTTATATATATATATAACATCTGTGTATTCACACTCGTTAGTATCACTGGAAACGGTCGATCTTATACAGTTCAGCCCAGCATTAGGATTCGTTTTTCTGTACAATATAAAATGAAAAATTATGTTTTTTCCCGATTTATTTATAATAATGTTTTCAGAATTAGATAATATAATGTAAAATTACGCGTTTTCAAAATCAGAAAATGTAATGCTGTTTGGTGCTATATAATAACTTTTTTAACATATATATATAACTGAATTTCATAGCTCAGTGTGAGAATGCTGGATTCTGATACTGACGCCCTGAGTTCGGTTCCCTTCACGGACGAAATCGTTGGGTAGGGCTCTGGATTTGCCCCTCGCTATTTTAAGAAAGGTTGGGGGGTCCGGAGGAATCCCCGATATTCAACAAACAAAATACACTCTCCCACCATGTAAACACGTGGTGGGTGCACTTTTGCACTCCCAGGTGTTGCCATGGTGGGAGAGTGTACGAAATTTGTTGGACGTAGATAAGGCCCCCGCTAGATAAGTTAGGATAAGTTAGGATAAGTTTATGTTTGCGCCGTCCAAAAATAAACAGCAGGATGACGTGAGCTCGTGACCTTGTGACCTCACTAAAGGGGTACCCCACACAGGGGCCATTCCAAAAAAAAACATCTCTAGACTAAAATAAACCTCATTAGGTTCCTGGTCACAATAAAGACCTTAAAATAGACAGCCCTCCGAGTTCCTAAAGTTTCGGTTTCGGATATTTAGGAATTAGCTGGGGGTAATGTTTTAACAAAAATGAAGAGTCTCGTTGGCCACAAAAAAAGGCTTACATAAAATAGACTGCCCTCTGAGTTTCTAAAGTTTCGTCTCGTATATTTAGAAATTCGCCGGGGGGTATGTCTGAAAGAGACTCTTAGAACCTCATTAGGCTTATCTGACAGAACTTGTGGAATGGTAGACCGAACGTCATCCTGCTGTTTATTTTTTGTCTTTTAGTTTAGAAATATCATTATCAAATAAAATATCAACCATATTGTCAATAAATGTCATCACATCATCTGCCCAACCCGCTATTCTCATATCATTTTCAGTCGCGAATAACCATACTGATCCATATTTTGGTGATATATGATATCCAACTTTTTTAATACAATCGCTTATTATTTTAGTTTTTATACCAGTATAGCTTGAGGCTGATTTGATTGAATTAAATCTCTTACAAAATTTGTTTGTCAGATCAAATCCAACATGTCTCTTTGATTGACAGAATGACATTATATATAATATTTCATTTGTTTAATATAAAATTTTGTCTAAACTATAAAAATAATAAGTATAGGGCTGTAATAGTAGTAGATTAAGGTAAGTTGTTCCTATCTCAGAGACCCCCTATCCCGACAAAACAAATTTTGTCAGAAATATGAAAGTCATCATTTTGAGCTAAAAAAGGCTGCTGACAAAAATTTTAACGTATAACGTTTTGGAGGGGTAGGGAGTCTCTGAGAGAGGAACCTTACCTTACTTTACTACTCTTTCCTCGTCTAAAAATAGAGCTTGACTACGATATAAATGTGATCACGTGACATATCAAAATATTATTCTAAGGCATAAACTGCGTGATATTGGGATGTTGATGCCTTCACGCTAATTTATGTGATAATAAAAGTCTATGTCCTGGTGCCGAAGATGAGATAAAATAATTGTAATGCATACTTCTTGAAGTAAAGCAGTTTTTATATGATGTTTTAGCGTAGTAGATAAGGCAAGTAATTTGCTCTGTTGTGTGATTACGATGCTCTCATATAAAGGTGACTAGACATACGTTGAATTGATTTGTGCCACTGTCTTGGCGTTCCTGAAGCAGACTAGAGAAAATTCAATAAATTGTATGCCTTTTGACTAAATTAAAATTTGACTAAACAGAGACATTTGGAAGAATTTTAAGGGAGCGGTCAGCCTTCCCGGCAGAATAATATTGGGAGATTTTGTACAAAATTATGCAAGTATCTATTCACGCTGATTCAAATTTTCTTCCAGAAGCACGTAGACAGTGTGACTTGCACAGTTTTAACACTGGATGAATGCTTGGGTAAACATCAGTGTACTCCTCAGTGAGATATTACAAATAGATAAATATCACGACACTGTATATCACCGTGCTTCCAATCTATACAACCAAGGGTGTGGCCTGATCCAGGGGCAAATTTGTCAGTACCGTAAATGTGTATTCTTCTTTTAATATCTAGTTAGGATGAAAGTGTTAACAATTTCCATATTATGAGCCATTGTCAAGTTTCCAACTACAGGACACAAGTTAGGATCTATGCTGAACATATGTTTAATTTTATTTCCTCGTTCCGTTCAAACCTATATATTGTTATAGACTGGGGATCTCAACAGTTTCCAAGAGATGTTTTAAAAGCAAACCATTGTAAGTAATAAATGCTGAGCAACATATCAGGGAAGAAAAACATTGCATCTAAGGTAATTAACTTGTGAAATCCTATATCATTCTACTGCTTGGTTTATCTATCGAAAAGTGATACATCAAATGCATTCCTCTCTATGTAGGTTTTTTTTTTAAAAACTACTACTATCTTCGGTTGCCTACACCGTGCGTTGCGGTATTAGTCCATGCACCATGAGACGAAATAGGTTTCTGGACCATATGATTGTGACATCAAATCTTAAACTTGCTTGAAAAGAATGGAGATGGTAGAAATTAGGTCAAATGCAGTCCAATAGCCAATAGTAAGGTTATTGCTGACAGCGTAAGTATACTGGTTTTGATACACCTCTCTTTCTCTCATATCAACTTACCTTAAGCCTTATTCATATGGTTTGGAAGCGTCTGGTTCCATTGTATTATTGTAGTGTCTTCCATGTATTCTTTCTTGTCTTCGTGATCAAACATATCCCGATTGCAGAGGCGGATGTTCTACAAAGAAAACTTTTTCTGGGATGTGCGTTATCGCTAACCTCAATATTTACAGCAAAGAATGAGCTTCAAAGGCAACACTCACAGTTGTTCGAATAATTATGCATCATTCCTGTGCACTATTTATAGTCTCATAAACGACGTCGCTTTTTGTTTTAAATCCGGCAGTTTGACCTAGATTATATGTGGAAATCTAGAAGTTTGACCTGCACTTTATGGGCGGAAAACACTTCGCTTAATTTTCCTTGAATTTTATATTTTTTCTTGTTATGCATTAGGGTTCCTTTAAAATATTTATTCCAAATGTCCGTGTTAATCAAATGTTTATTTATTCAAAAGGCATATGTTTTATTGACCTTTCTCTAGTCTGCTACAGCAAAGATAGGACCGTGGTGCAAATCAGTTCAACATAGGCCTTGTCGTTAGTTTACTACGAATATTTTTCCTTGATTCTATGAAAGATAAATGTTGTACTTAGTTCCTCGAATACAAAATATCCTTTGTCAAACAAAAGTTCAAATTCTCTCTCTCTCTCTCTCTCTCTCTCTCTCTCTCTCTCTCTCTCTCTCTCTCTCTCTCAATGATTGATTATTATATTTTATAATATTGTTTTAAAATCTATAAGGAGTGTTTTGGTAAAAGACGAGTATTCTGTATGGATATGACTGGTATTCTGTATGGCCATGGCTGGTATTCTGTATGACCATGACTGGTATTCTGTATGGCCATTGCTGGTATTCTGTATGACCATGACTGGTATTCTGTATGACCATGACTGGTATTCTCTATGACAATGACTGGTATTTTGTATGGCTATTGCTGGTATTCTGTATGACAATGGCTGGTATTCTGTATAGCCATGACTAGTTATCTGTATGGCCATGGCTGGTAGTCTGTATAGCCGTGGCTGGTATTCTGTATGACCATGGCTGGTATTCTGTATGGTCATGACTGGTTATCTGTATGGCCGTGGCTGGTATTCTGTATGACCATGGCTGGTATTCTGTATGGTCATGACTGGTTATCTGTATGGCCGTGGCTGGTATTCTGTATGACCATGGCTGGTATTCTGTATGGTCATGACTGGTTATCTGTATGGCCGTGGCTGGTATTCTGTATGACCATGGCTGGTATTCTGTATGGTCATGACTGGTTATCTGTATGGCCGTGGCTGGTATTCTGTATGACCATGGCTGGTATTCTGTATGGTCATGACTGGTTATCTGTATGGCCGTGGCTGGTATTCTGTATGACCATGGCTGGTATTCTGTATGGCCATGGCTGCCACCCTGTATGGCCATGACTGGTTATCTGTATGGTCATGGCTGGTATTCTGTATGGGCATGGCTGGTATTCTGTTTGGCCATGTCTGGTATTCTTTATGGCCATGACTGGTATTTTGTATGGCCATGGCTGGTATTCTGTATGGCCATGACTGGCATTCTGTATGGTCATGGTAGGTATTCTGTACGTTTACGAATCTTCAAATAATATGCGCCCCAAATCCTTCAAATGGTTGCTGTTATCCTGGACTTAAA
>JAECUM010042642.1:0-49931 GCA_016617855.1 Megalonaias nervosa
TGTGTTTACGTTCGCTATTTCAATGGGAAGGATTTCTCTGAAGATCTGCTGACAATGCTTCCTTTAACTAAACAGTCCAGAGGTGAGGATGTTTTTCAATGTTTGAGCAAATTCTTGGAGGAAACTGGCCTACAGGTTTCTAAACTAGTGTCATTAACAACAGATGGAGCTCCTGCCATAACAAGAAAAAGCAAGGGATTGGCAGCACGTATGAAAGAGATTCAACCAAAACTGCTATCTTATCACTGTATCATTCATCAGTCAGTTTTATGTTCCAAGTTTAACGCTGAATTTGCAAATGTAATGAATATGGTGATGAAGATGATTAATTTCATACGATGTAATTCCGCACTCCAGCATCGCCTTTTTCGAGCGTTCCTTGAAGAGACTTCGTCTGATTATAATGATCTTATTGTCCATAACGATGTTCGTTGGCTGAGTAAGGGTAAAGCTATTGCAAGATTCTGGAACCTCCGTAATGAAGTCACTGAATTTCTTCAATCAACAACATCTAGCAAAGCGGCTGAGTTTGTGTCATTCTTGAGTAATTCGAATCAGATGGCATTTGCTGCTTTCCTGGTTGATATCACTGGATATTTAAATGATTTAAATCTATGCTTGCAAGGAAGAGACAAGACAGTCATACATCTTGCCTCAAAATGTCGTGCTTTTGAAGCAAAATTGGGTTTATTTGCGGAAGACTTGGCCAATGATCAATTGCTGCATTTCCCAACAACAAAAAGTATAAATCCATCACGTCACCTGTTAGGAGCTGCAACAACGTTTGTGCAGCAGCTTCAACATGAATTTGAAGAGCGTTTTCAGGAATTCAAAGGTCTTGAGGGCATTTTCCAGTTTGTTACCAGCCCATTTACAGTTCCTGCCGCTGGTGACTGGACAGCAACAGCTGAAGCTAAGTTTTCTGTCTCACAGGCAGCCCTTCAGCTTGAAACTACAGACCTTCAATGACAGAACATAAACACGCACGCCGATGTCAACACAATTCAATACGATTAAATTGGCAGACGCTGCTGGAATCCGATGTAAGTTAATTCATGTAGATAAATCTAGACCATAATCGCGAAATTGCGTCAGATCGACAAAAATACCAAAACGTATTCATTCCAGATCAAATGGAAAAGTTGTTTTAATGCGCATTCATTAACAATATTACTCCAAATTTTAATTTTAAGTAGACCAAACGCCATTTTCTTTCGAAACTTACATCTAGCGCGCGACCAACTTCAAATTTGTCTGGATGGAGTTACGTGCGCATTAATAATGTTGTTGTGTAATGATGCAGTTACGCTTGTGTATTTAGTTTGGAATACGGCATACATTCAGTTACTTTGTTTCTTGTAGTGTATTTTTGTTTATATATTTGAGCCTTGGGTTGAATAAGAAAATGAGTATATAATAAAAAGGTTACTGCATTTTTATGGGAAAATATGAACTCGTTTTGTCGGATGGATATACTGCACTCCCAAGGTCGTGCAGTATAGCCATCCGAAAAACTCGTTCATATTTTCCCATACAAATGCAGTAACCTATAATTATTCACTCGTGTCAGAAATAAACGAACTTCCTTATTATTGTTGTTATTATTGTTCTTCTTATTACAATCTGATTAAAGTCGATATATCTGACATAAGAAGGATCTGACGGCCATCAATATGAAGCAATATTACATTGCTTTACCTTTCAATTTATCAATCAAATTACAGTTTTCAAATTTAAGAACACTGACAACACTAAATGCAATGTTTTATCTAATAGGTTAAAAACAATTGGACCTGAAATTCTCACCAGAACACGGACTGTCATCAGTGTCTGCCATGTATACTTATAAGTATTTCTTCATTTTAATCTGATTCATGATGATGATGATGATGATGATGATGATGAGTAGCTGTGAATCAACAGTCCCACCGTTGTGTTCTTTTCGGTAATGAATTACTGCAGTCCTGATTTAATATAATCACATGGCATAAAACTTGGTTTTAATATATTCAGATGGCATAACACTTGGTTTTAATATATTCAAATGGTGTAACACTTTCTAAGTAATAATCAAGAAAAAACAGAACTTGTCAAAGAACGCTTTTAATTACAAGCATGTTTACAATTAAGATCTTAAAGTATGTACTGATGTTGCAGGAGTTTCTTTAATAAGTATTGAGTCTCCTCTGTGGGTTTTCTTGTAATCCTTTACCATCTGATAATCTGAAAAGTTAGAAATAGACAATTTTATAGTCAACTGTTAACCTTATTAGAAATTATTGGAACTTTTGGAAAGGCTCAAGACTTTATTCTTAGAAAACCATTCAAGTTTAGTATTTATGTCAAATATGAAATGAACAAGATCCCAACATATTTATTGTTTGATAAGATAATGTAGGAATTTTTGTAAGTCTCCGGGTTATTTTTTTTTTGTGTGTTACTTTTTAACTTATACAGTAACTATACATACAGTGGAAACGAATAATAAACCTCAGTACTTAATCACCTTCAGAATGTTATGAATTGCGGAACTGTAGCTTAAGAACATCGCACTCAGTTCAAAGGTCAGACTGATGCACTCACTGGTTATTTCCATATTTCTCTACGCCTGTGAATCGTGGACCATAACAGCTGACTTGGAGAAAAGTATACAAGCCACAGAGATGAGATGCTTCCGAAAGATCCTCGGCGTCTCATACAAAGACCGTGTCACCAATGAAGACATACGGCAAAGGATCAGACAAGCTATTGGGCCTCACGAAGACCTCCTGAGCACAGTGAAAACACGTAATCTGCAGTGGAATTGGCATGTCTCACGATCATCAGGACTTGCCAAGACAACCCTGCAAGGCACTGTTCAAGGAAGAAGAAAGAGAGGCAGGCAGAGAAAGAAATAGGAAGACAACGTTCGAGAGTGGATAGGCTTGACATTGAGCGACTCAGTGAGAAAGATGGAAAATCGAGAGGAATGGAGGAAGCTGATTGTTCGGTCTTGTGTGGTGCCCCAACGGTCTACCAGACTACGGGACTGATGATGATGATGATGATGAGCTCTTATTTGTTTAAAGTTAAACTATTCTATTTCTGCAAATATTGGGGCATAAAATGCTTGAATAGTATCAATAAAATAGGTCAATAAATTGATTCATCTATGTCTTTAAAAAACCCTGGTAGTTTCATTGTCAACTGCTACTTCTTTCCCACTTTATATGTCTATTGATATCTTTCAGAATCGAACTGATTATCGTGCACATTTCAACACAAAATCTAACAGATTATATTTAGCAACGTTTATTTACTTTTTCAATTCTGTTTCGTGTGTGTGAAAGGAAGACTTAAGTATATGAGATTAATCACCAACTACGAGTGGTCTTCTTGATAAAGTTTGTGGAGAAAAAGATCATACCGTTTAAAGAGGTCTTGGTGAACACTCTCAGATCTTATGAGTGTGTATTTTATTCTATTAAAATACAGTGTCGTAATGTTTTTTGTTTGTTAATTGCTCCCTCAAACATAGCTTAAATGTTCAATCAAAATATCTTTCATAAATTGATTTTCTAGAATGGAATTCAATAATTAGAGGTTGGTTATATATTTATTCCATTTTCACCGCTACAATTGCGAGTTTCAGTTCTAATATATTAACCTCACCACACAGTTAATAGGTACTTAAGTATATTTAATTTCTTCTACAAAACATATTAAGTATATGTGTCAAAATTAAGTATGTGCTATACAGCAAGGTGTCAGGTTAAGACAGGTGAAAAAAAAAAAATTACATTTGTCAGTGACAGTGACAGTGATTAGCGTCGCATGTTGCGGTTTGTCCGTGAGGACAGTGGCAATCACTGGCTGCGTGACACTCATGAGCGTGATGACAGTGGCAGGTATTTCCATGACAAACTCCAACCTGGTCAGCCAAACAGCTTGTACAGTCAGCATCTGTGTTGCAAGCGGTTTGGGCCATTGTACCCACTTATGGAATTGGAAATAATTAACACATACATAAAACGTAACCATGTAATTAATTCAAAAAGATGATATGTACTTATAGCGTCTCTGATGAAGAATGACAAATATATGCAATCGTTAAATATTTTCCTATTACTATACATCTGTAGAATATATAGAAAGAGCGAGCTCTAAACGCCAACCTTTCACCTAAAATGATCATCTTCAAACTATAAGCTATGGTGAAAAAAAAAAATGCCTTAGTCATGAACGCAACTACATTTTCTTTCCTACCTAAAGGATAACATACGAATATGGGCGTCGTATATTTGGATAGAGTTTTGTATCTTTCTGTTTTGGGATAAAGTTCAGGAGTTTAGCATATTTAAAACGATTTGCCATTTTCCCGATCTAAGTATCAATAACAAAATAGTAATATATTTTAGCTGTTTTAAACTGGAGAAAGATAAAAATTCACATCGCGGGAAGACTATGGTGGACTGGAAGAATTGAAACTCAATATTAATATCATAATGTTCCTGCCACTCCTGACAATACCAAACTCCTGACAATACCAAAGGGAATAAACATGGACAGGATGCTCATCAAGACACGAAAACAAAGCCACATCATTATCTCGCTGTCTCCTTTCAAATAAGCCAAGACTATTGCAGTTACAAGCAGAAAGGAATCCTAACTCTGTACCTTCATCACAAATTTTTATCAATATGAAAATTTTCCATTGCAACACATAATAGCTTTCAATAAAAACTGAATCCATATAGAAATAATTTCTATAAAGAATATATATATATATATATATATATATATATGTGTGTGTGTGTGTGTGTGTGTGTGTGTGTGTGTGTGTGTGTGTGTAAAGAATATATACGTGTATGCCGAGTGAAACCGGTGAAAATGCAATATTTACCAATAATGGTTACGAAGACGAGAACAATCGCTAGCTTCATTTTGCTACTGATACGTTTGTTACCAAGCGTGTTCAGAAAAGAAATGATGACTTCTATATCATTGCATGACCAAGATAAGGTTGTGAACATGACATGTGTCATGACGATGTGTCATGTTTGATAACTTTGCATACATTTAGAACGTCACGCAAATATTTATGACGTGTGTATTGCTTAACCTCTTTAAAAGCATGCACATATTTTCCAAAAGTGAGTCCTCAAATACGATTACGGTGCTAAATCTTTGAGTTTGCCATTGAAGTGAACATCTAGGACATTTGGGAAAATATATAGCTGTTAATAATTTTATATTGTTATGTATATATATATTTTCTGTAATTCATGGTGCATGATTTTATTTCATTTTCGTAATTTTATTCACAATTGTAAACTATATATAAGATCTTTTGTTATAACTTGTACGTGACTGACTCTTTAAAACGCAGATTGCGTAGGATCTATACATAGATGTGTACGTACGTGTTGACAGTTAGTAATAATAATCGTAATAAGAAGACCAAAAAATGCGCCTATAGCGTAGTTTCTCAATGACTGATGGGATATGGAAGTCTCGAAAATAATTATGCGGTTTTCCATTGGTTGCGCGAAGTCACGTGAATATGCTTAGTTCATCAAAATCAATAGTGTATACTGTCACATAGGGTTTATTGCGAAGTACAGTCGCAATATACGGTGTATGTAAGGAGAAAATTAGGCATTCAATTTCATTCCGGTTTCTGGAGTCATCCACACCTTTTGTGTTCCTGATGTAAGTCTGCAGACGTGTTTTATGTTGTACTTAGATATGTTTCGAGAGGAAAAACATTTGTTTGGCCTGTTCAGTGATGATAGAAATGGTCATTATTTTAATAATAATATTATTCTGGAACTGTTATAAATTATTGACAACGTCACGGTTCTTGAAAGACAAGTACATTTCCGGTATTGAAAATTATAAGGAGTTTTCATTCGTATAGGTCTTTCATAGGCCTTTATTACGACTAGTTTGGATTTACTTCACTGTACTGTAAGTTCCTCTCAAATTTTTCATTTATCACTTTAATAATAAAATTGTTTGTTATGTTTTACAAAACTTGTTGGTTTTGCTTCTTTTCTATTACTTAACTTTGTGACCATAGAGTCGTAACACTGTGCATCTTTTTATTTTACTATTCGCAGATATCACAGCTAAAAATAATGTTGAGAGCAAAAATATGATACCCCTTTCGTAGCAAATCAAACAGACACCAGTCTTTGCATATCTTGTAATTGTGGTAGTCATTCTGTATGGAAAAAAATATAACTTCCATAGCATACGATTATTTACTTTTGATAGCCCGTGAATTAGTGGATTATCCAATAGATATAATTTTGCTAATTCCCTAAAGTCCAAAAATATTTTTTCACGGTGCTCAGTCGATCAAGCAATTTGATCCGCCAGTTTATCACTTGCTTGGTCTAATGGTGCTTACAGCAACCTGCCATGCAGAATTACTCAATTTTAATCTCATACAATGCTTAATTTTTGTTTGGTTTCTTTTGAAGTAGGAAGGAGAATTGTCTTATCACTGATATTTTCAATGCGAATATACAAACAAGAGCAGAATATAAACGGCAAACAACTGGCATAATTGCGTTTGATACCGTATGAGATCTGATAATTCGATCTGTTATACATATTTCTTGCCAATGAATTTGAGCATGAAAAAATTCAAAAAGAAAAGAAAATATGCTTGCTCCGAGTGATGTACAGATATATTTCATCCCGTGCGTGAAAAACTCAGGTATTTCTACTGGTGGATTCGCAACTCGTGGAAATAGTGGGTTTCTTTTTAATATATATGTTATGCACTCGATCCAAGCAAATATCCTCTATGTCTTTCACACTAATTCTACTAAAATTGTTTTGAGCCCTGGTGGCCAAGTGGCCTAATGTGCTCGACTGTACAGGTCCATCACACATCTCACCTCTGACCACGCGGGTTGGAGTCTCCGCGCGACCAATATACATGCAAGAAAACTTGTCAGTAGCTACCCGTGGGTTGTTGGGTATTCCCAGCGATTTTCCGGGTTCTTCTTCCACCACATATACTGGGCGCCATGTATAGTCTATCATGTGCTAAAAAAATGGCGTTAAATCCACAAGAACAACTAAACTTCTTAACCATTAGTAGTTATAAGTGCCACTAGGGGCCTAACGCGAATTAACTTTAGCAAATATATTTACATTGGGAAGTACTTTGGGGTCATACAAGAAATCTTACTTTGAAATTATCCATAGGTTTAGGATGGGGATGGTATTATAGGGTGAAAAGTTTTCTAGGGTAAAAATCTTTCATAGCGTCAAAGGATCTCGAGTTTATGGGGACATTAAAGTTCGAAATTTTATGGAGACAAACGGGAATGGTAACGTTAAAATCCAACAGACACCATATATACTATCCAGCTTCCACTTTTTGTTGATATCCAAGACACCACACAATCAAGAGTCCACTTTTTGATTTCCATCCAACACACCCCAGTATCCATCAACCGCTTTATGATTACACACACTCCTAATATCTAAAGGAAATGATAGGAGTTTTTATAAGCGCACGTCATACTTACATGCAAACAAATATATCGCATAAGAGAGGAGTAGGTGTAAAAGAAGGGGATGAAACAGAAACGCATTCTCAAACAACATACAAGCGTACTATCATTATCACACACAAGGGTAGGAAGTGCTTATAGACACATTACTCTACACAAATACAAACACAGGAGAAAGGATAAGGGGTTTTAAGATTTTGTTTCTGCGGAAGACATAGAGATATACAAAACATGCACAAACATATATATACGCAAACATAGATTTTGGCAAATGATGATTATCTCTCTTTTTGTGATCTGGGTTACTCTGAAAGGGTCGTTGGGATTTAATAACGAAAGTCGGTTGTTATAAATTGCATCGCCTTACCGCTTTTCTTCGTCTCCTTCTTCTAAAACGTCTTCTCATGGCAGCTGATAGCCGCTTCAAACACCCTTGCCTCTCCACATAAATTCTTCTTTTCCATATCGCTGTGTATGTGATGCCTGTGATCGCCCACTTTGCCTTCACAAACATTGGGTAATCTGGGTTAAAGATCATGCCCGAAACGATGGCTGATGACTCCAAGCTTGTCCGAATCTTGTTGAGTTGTCTTTAGAATAGGTGAAACCATGTGCTTCTGTATACTGTTACGAGTCTATGCTCTTAAAATAAGTAACAGAAAAGAGTGAAGACAACAAGCTTTGTAAAATTTAAGAAATAATTTATTTCAGTATAATGCAAAAAAAATAAAATTCAGCCCAAACTGGTCACAACATAATGCAACTTAAAGTGCTAGATGTTAAAGCACAATTCGTAAAATTCTGACAGTCACAAGATAATATAGTTCTCTGTTTGACCTCAGGTCACAAATTAGCATTTTCTAAAAACAACCATTACCTAATGGAAAATAACTTTCCAACATGATTTAAACAATTAAATTAAATATACATAACAATACAGCCTTTAATCGGATTGAAACGGATTGAAATGTTCCATCAATTAAAACGCACGTTACAAAATTTAGTTAGAGCGTGTGGTCTCTCTTTCTGTCATATGCGAGCGGACGCGTGACATCACTTTCAATATTTATGCTCTCGAGCGTTTCTACGGTTACCATTTTCGAACAATTCAAGTACAATACTCTGGCTAAAAAACACGGAGTCAATGTATTGTGGTACGCCTGCTCTGGATACATCATATAATCTGAGAAATAAAGCAATAACTACTATTGAAGTAGCCAGTGTTCTTCTTGTATAAGAGGATGACTTAAATTTAGCTTTGACTGATTTCTTGTCATTGCCATTGGTTGATGATTACAGAAAGAAACAGAAGGAAGAATGGAGATCATTTTGCAATGACAAAAGGAAGAACAAGCTTTTGTTCAACGACAGGTAGAAGAGGAACACATAAAGCGAGAAAATGTAGAAACAAACAGGAGAAAAACTTTGTACGGTATCCACAGAAGGAAAACAAAACGCTGAGTTTGTTACAAGACATTTTGGCGGAGTTAAAGTATCTGAGATGCCTGAAGCAGCAGCTACTTAAACGATTATCAAAGCAGCAGCAGCATTAGCACGAGGAGGGATAATATTTGGCCGTGGAAAAGGATTAAGACGGTTAAAGCTGATGAAATCAAGTTCATAGGGTTTCTTGTTATTAAATAAAAAAGGCCAACGTTCGTTTTCAGGTCCACCTCTATATTATAGAAAAGAGATACTATTTAATGCTTGTCAAATCAAGTAAAATTTGAATCCCTCCATGATATCACGTGTGCACGTGTGAATATTTTTAAATATCTTATCTTAAAGAAAAAAGAAAAAAACAAACTAGACAAAGAGACAATTATGTTTTCTTTTGTATATTCTCTTAGAATAAGAATCATAAACAAATTCATATCACATCAGAAAATCCATTTTCTTTTTCTTCTTTGTTTACAATCTGAAAGAAGAAATAACACCTTCCTAAATGATCCGCACTGTTCAACACGTCCAACAGTCCAATGACATGACCCATGAAGGCCACTCTTCACATGACCCACGTTTCACCTCCTAGAAGTAGCTGAAGTTGAAAAGTTTTATTGGTGGATGAAATTCGCAGTGAGCATTCTACAATCGTACAAAGCCAAGGAAGGAGAGAAGCAGAACACCTTGCAGCAAGCAGGCACATCCAAAGATATCGTGTGTGGCATTCCTAAAATGCCGAAACTAGACGTGATGGCCACTCGCTATACGTTGAAAGTCTACTCTCAAGTGTTTTGTGAATATATCCTGTTTCGAGAATCATATTTTCCAGATGGAAAAAACATTCACTTGTATCATTATCAAGAGCATTTCGATGTTATTACAATTAACCCAGGAATGTTTAGCTACATTTACTACTTCGAGAAATGTTACCAACGATTTACTACTCGGGACGTTCATTGTGGAGATGGATGTCGTAAGTGTTTAGCTTAATGACCTTGTATTCCTGAACGAAATTAACGAATTCATTGCTTTCCTTGCAAAAGAACCTTTGATAGTCCGTCTTGCTACTAACAACATCGTATGAAACAACCACAACAATACCAGAAAGAGCTTGCGAATTATTGAGGCTTTGCTCCACCTGTGGAAATCTTATTTGAACGAATAATCGAAACGGACACGTTTGTACAGGAGCGAAAAGATTTCGTTTTGTGGCAAAATCGTGGACTTCGAGCATCAATGTTAGATTCAGAACTATTAGAACGAACGAACTCGAGGAAAACTTAAAGAAAGAACAGAACAAGAACAAAAAGGAACAAGTGGATTTTATCTTTTTGGCTTTGAATCTACACAGGAGACAGGGACTCACATAACTAGTATTTGCGTAGCTCATCGTGCTTATGAGAAGTGCATAAAAGAACATATATTTTCATTGTCCCTTTTGTAGTACGATACCAGGAAGACGAGAAAAGATCTTTTGCGTATCTAACTCTCTTCTTAATTTTACTAAATGGAGTGTTGAGTGTGGACACTACCGACGACATCCAACGTTATGGGGTCTGCCATAGACATAATACAGGCATAACTCATAAATTCTCAAGATACGACTGACAATTCCTTTTGAAACATTAATCGGAGCAAGGAACAGAATGTCCAACATTCACCACAATTTGAGCCAAATTCATTGCATGTAAGTGGGGCAAGTACAGTTTAAAGATTCTGTGAGTTGTTTAGCCATGCCTTTAAGTAGAATGCTTACAAAGGCAAGAGGTTATTTTCCACGCTATTTCAATACCGAAACCAATCAACACGTTTTGATTCCGTCTTTTCCTGACATTTGCTTCTACGATCCTGGTGGTTGATATCGAACCTTTAAATCCAAACAACAGATTTTTGGAGAACTAACCAATGCAGCAACTTACTGTACGACATGGACGAATCTCAGGTAGAGCAAATCAGCTATAGTGATGAGTGTTCCTTGTATTCTTGGGGTGTGCAATTATCCTCATGTCAATACCAGTCACCCTGAAATGTTATCATAACACATTGACGTGGAACACGTTTGTCAATACGAAGGGTATATCACATGCAAAGTATTACCCCGACGAACTTGTATCACCCTGTACTATCACATCATTGCCAGAGAAAACGGACGTTTCCTTTCTGCCGTACGCGTGCTGAAACACGTAATCAAGATCAACCTTGTTGCCACAAGGATGAAAAACGCGCTTTGACAGGAACGTGCGTGAGTGTCAAAATATTTCATGCTCTGGATCATGGATTCCGCTAGTAAAATGTATACGCAATTAGCACTTTCAAGATACAGAACAATACCGAAAGGACAACCACTCCAAGGAAGGATTTTTTTTCTCCAGGTACATCAACAAATTTCTAAACCAAACAAAAAGCTAGCGGCTCTCCTTCCTGGTGTCAGACTCCAGAAAACAAAGACAAATTCAAAGAACGGTAACACTCCTTAAAATGTATCTCTCATCTCTTTCGAACACGTGACAAAGAACAAAGGAAGGCGATCGTTTGCCAAAGTTACGTTTAATTGTTTGTGGAGACAATTGGCGCAGCGTCCGATATTACGCAAGATTGAATACTCAGC
This sequence comes from Megalonaias nervosa, assembly GCA_016617855.1. Classification (NCBI taxonomy): domain Eukaryota; kingdom Metazoa; phylum Mollusca; class Bivalvia; order Unionida; family Unionidae; genus Megalonaias; species Megalonaias nervosa. The sequence continues at coordinate 11,566 of JAECUM010042642.1, forward strand.
AGATTCAAACCAGTACTTTCAACTAGCGGACGACAGAGGAAAACAGGGAACCACGTGTAAATCATTCATGAATATTTGATCATGGTACATTATGAAAAAGTGACAGAATCTGCCCCCCCCCCCCGGACGAGGTTAGAAATATCATCATTGTAGCACATAGACGGCTAATACCCATACATTCTGTATCATATGTTGGAACTATTAGGAGATCTAATCTAACACTTTTTACACCAACAGTCGTATGTGCGTCTGGCGCCCTCATAGCAAACACCAAGACGTCGAAGAGGACCCTTAAAGATCATTGATGGACAAACAACCAGAATGCACTATTATACGTTTTGCATATGGTCCCAAAAATACAGATGCCAATACAAAGGCTGACATGGTCATGTGCACACCAGGTGCAAAGTCAAAGGACTGGCATTCAAATGTCGTGTTAGTCAAGTAGTCACCCTGAAAGTAGCTTTACAATCGGGGAAAAGATCCGGACTTTCACGTGCAAACAACAGATCCCAAATCGTACACTTACTACAAAATCACCAGATTCTCATTCGACATGAAGAAAAAGTCTATCAAATTGTTTACCAGAAACGAATGCGACCTCCCGACTAACATCAATGAAAACATCAGCATGTTCTTCGTCAAATGGCGAAAAAGAATATACCCATAAGTCAAAAGATAAAATGCTAGTTCAAATTGGAGGGTTTCTGCCCATGATTTTGTTTCAAGTGACTGCTACTTTGTTAGGATTGATGATGGACCTCTTTTAGGAGGAGTGATGAGATGAGTTGGTAGAAGATGAAGAGGACACCCTTTTCTGAAAAGACATGACACTTGAACCTTTGGACCGTATTAGAGGATTAAACTCATTTAGTTCCATGCAAAAGATATAAGTTGTTACGAGTAAAGGATACTTCTTTTACCTCCTAATTTTAATCTCACCGAGACGTCACACAAGAATTTCGGTCGTTGATAGATCGAACTGACTTGTAAGATATGGACAATTATTGCAGCCTCTTCGATTATTTCACTAGAAAGATTTAGACGAAGCAGCTAAACCTACTCTGTTGATATTCCATTGTTTCTGGGCTGTTTGGGTCTGTGTTATAGACCGGAGATTGGATTCACTTTGAATAAACGATATTCATTTTTGACAAAGGTTATTTACCTAACTCGACAACCAAACTTTTTCATGCCACCGGACATGTGGCTGTACGTGATCAGCATGTCTGCAAATTGAAAGAAGTTAACGGAGAAATATTAAAACACACGTTTTACTTGCCTGACTTACCACGAGTGTCCAAAACAGATTGCAAAGTGTTGCGATATCGAAAGTTTTTTTTCGATTGAAGAGCATGTAAAGTTGGTAAACGTCGCATCAAAGTAGAGAAAGTGCATTTTAAATGATACCCATGTAATTCAGATGCTTGGATTGACTTTTTACAAGTCATCGACTATAGAAGTAAAGGTTACCATTATGCCATTAAACGCAGCGGCTACTTTTCATTCGCGGAGTTCCTCTCTTCAAGAACTATAAAAATCATCTATGTGTGTGGGGGGTTTGGGGGGTGGGGGGTGGGTTGAAAATTTGTTCCTAAAAATTCACTTGACTTTTTCTGACAGATCTTGTTGGTGTATTGTGTCATCGGAGCAGCGATTGCAAAACTACAACAAGGAGACAAACAATATGGATAATTTTATTCAACAGTTGCCTTGCTTATATTCTTCCCAATCTTCCTTGAAATATACTACTGATAGTAACAACAACGGTAGCCTTGCTACCAACTCTAGTCTCCATAATATGTCTCGATTCACAACAACAGCAACCCTCTTTTGGAACATTTAGAGATTCATTCTCCTTTGACATCGAATGACTCCTCGGTTACCAGAGCTATCAGACTAAGGAAAATCAATATTATTTAACATTATCGATTGTCAGTTCTATGGAAGTCTCCCAACAACACCGTAGTTGTTTCAGTCAAATTACCTCAGGCGATACAACTGGATCACGAAGCTCAATGGTAAGTAGCTTTGCAAGCCCTCTATAATCAACGAACGACAAAAGTCATTCATCGTAGATATCCTGAACAAACAAACTCAAGAACAGTTGTACATAAATGATCCTCAATATCACGAATCCAAACAAAACATCTGCGGTCAATCCTCAATTGGCCATCTATACCATGAAATCTCTTGTAGGCTATTATTGTAAAGCTCAAAATCTCGTGGAAATGACACCAGCAATATACAACAATCAAATTAGCAAAGCCATGGAAAAAGATTGCAATGTTTGTATTTTTTTTTCCGGTTTAATTTCTATTCTGGGTGAATACATTGCACTACCATGAAAGATATTTACAAAAATGATTGATTCTACAAGTAGTTTTGCTACCTATGGAAAGAAACAAAAGACTGAATTTACTGTTTCTGTACTCGGATGTGCAGCTGGTCCATTGCTGAGAGCCATTTCTTTCAAATTGGATTCTGCCATAAGTGTTTACGAAAAAGGTGGAAACAAGTATCACGTACACCGAAAATTTGTACATCCATATTATTTTCCCGTCGGTAAGTTGCATTTTGATAGTGTCAATATAAGTATTAAAGGAGATACTGGAAAAAATATTCTTTTCTCCAGAGAAAAGGTCACGATGAAACTACTTTTCGAACACGATTCTCCAGTGAATTGTAAAGCAAATGAATTATTTCTACCAAAAATATCACTCGACAACAAGGACACGGCTTTGGAGATATGTTAAAATCAGCTTTTCGTACTGCAGTTACTATCTTAAAACCGATGCGGCATTGTTACCAGTCTATGCCCTTAAAATAAGTAACAGAAAAGAGTGAAGACATCAAGCTTTGTAAAATTTTACAAATAATTTATTTCCGTAGAATACAAAGTGAAAAATGAGAAAAAAAAAGAGCTTACGGTATTGCGAATTAAATACAAAAAAATCCAAGAATTAAAGTCACAAGTCCTAGTAATAAAAAAGTTCTGAATAAGACTCAGTTCAAGTCCCTAAGAGATTTAGAATTGAAGGCGATGACGTGTCAGTTATGGTCTGCGAAATGCTGTTGTGTCAACAGTCTCTTGTTGAATCACAGAAATATTGTTCCAGGTTTGAATTTAGTATAAATTCCAATGAACGTCTTTATCCAAGAATTTTGTCTGAGCACTTTTGTATTTCCAGAGAAAATAATCACTTGAATTCAACAATTTGAAGAAAATAAAATTCTCCCCAAACTGGTCCCAGCGTAATACAACTTAAAGTGCTAGATGTTAAAGCACAACTCACAGTCACAAGATAATATAGTTCCTTGCTTGACGTCAAGGTCACAATTAGCATTTTCTATAAACAACCATTACCTACTAGAAAATAACCTTCTAGAATGATCTAATGAGCCTTGTTTATTTACAACATAATAGCCTATAAAATTCACTTTGGAATCTCCAAAACCCTGACCCTGATCAACATATTTACTCCTTCTTTGTTTACCTGAATAATTCGGTTAATAAGCTCATACACATAGAGGATAATGAAGCTATTATTAGTTGTTTACATAAATGAAATTTAAAAAAATAAAAAAGTCAATCGGGTCAAGCAGAAATGAAATCAGTTTTGGACAAGGTCAAATCCAGTAAACAACGTTACATTACAATAGCATGTAATGAAATAAAATAAAAAATTTAAACTAACAGACAAACAATTAAATTAAATCTACATAACGGCATCGAGAATTGCTTGTTTAAAAACTCTAGTTTTAACGTATGGCAAAAAAAAAGTTTCTTCAAAACGTTCTCATTGACAAACAAAGTTCAAAAGAAGCCTTCATGAGTGCAGAAAAAAAAAATGTTTTGCTTCAAACCGGAAAAGACCATGTGGGTTGACAAGACATCCGTATATACTCGCTTCACGCTTCTGGCGAAGGCATTACTTCCTCCTCAGCAGCAGAGAAAAAGAATAAGAAAAGAAGAATAGGAGAAGTCACAGAATTCGACATTTTTGGGTACAATTGACAAAGGAAATAATAGTGCAACGAGATTCTTGTTAATGTTCGAAGTTAATACTTTATCTGTTTGCCATGCCACCAACGATGATGATGATTCGAGAATCCCAGTGGGCAGAATTTCATCCAGTGTTGTCTTCGACCATCTCAGCCCCAATCGAATTTGAAATAAAATGAAAAACAATATTATATCGATCTGAATATTCGCTAGCTCGTACTCAAAAGTCAATGATCTCAAAGTGGACAAACCCAATCCAGCCGCAGATGCCAGAGCAGCTCCCGACAGCAAATTGCATGCATTTGTTATTCAGCAAAGTATATTTGTACTTGAATAATAAACTATTGAGCCACAGCATGGATAATTACCCTTACCAAGCGTACCTGGAAAATCTCTTAACGTGTGGAACAGATGGAATGAACACATATCTGGATGCTTCAGTGGTATGGAACGCTAGGAACAGGTGAAATTCAACGACACAGAATTGACAGAAGTTAACGATCCTCACAATGTTTAATTTAATCACCGCCAAAACAGACAAAAATAGAATGCAGTTTAGAAACTGATGGACTGTTTGCATTTGGACAAGTGGTTGCATGACGGGAATTTTTTTAATGGAACTTATGTACGTCTGAGATTTAATCAAAATAACACCATGACGAGTAAAACAACACGTGTTCCGTTTGATGATGAGTACAAAACAATCATCGAAGAAGTCAGGCGTAACGTGCTCAGTGTGGAAGATTTACCTAAAGTGAAAAAAACGACATCACTCAAACTCTGAGCAGAACGACAACCAAGTATCATCTATGACGAGTAGAAGTGAAAGTATTTACCATTGCTTCTGGGCTCCGATCTAAGATCGTGTTTTCTAAGAACAAATTTTTATCTTTTGCATCGTCATCAATTCGGTCCTGAACAAAACCATCAATCAAAATCCTTTCGATCTCCAACACATCAACGTATCTAAAAATAGAAGTTACTCGAGATAGCCAAAAGTTGTGGACTAGACTTTTTGAACCTAACTTTACCCCAAAATATTACTTGAGACGTCCTTGACGCTGCTTGAGCCACAGGACAGTTAGGTACCAATATCAACCATGGGATTTGCACAACTGTTAACCAGGAGAATATGTTTTGTCAGCGACGAGGGAAATTTCGACACTATAAATGTTTTGTATGTAGAATTTAACAATGCTTTGGAAATTAACAGTCTGACAGAAGTGATCCCAGACTATTAGAAAATAAAGCGAGAACACGAAAAACCTATGAAAATAGTTTATGAGCATGTTTTTGATCCACAACAAGAAGTCAAAATAAATTAGTCATGATGTCAGAATGTCCAGAACAAAAAGAACATCTAATCTCATGTTCTTCTGCTGTATTGGCTGAAAGAATCACTAACCTGATCAGAAACATTGTTACGAATATCATCTCAATTATCCTAGTCAGAAACAACCTACCAATGGTTGATCATGAGTCAAGAAGAAACATTACTTATAATTACTGTGAATGAATGTAAGATAGTATGGTTGTTTCATCCTGGGTCTTAAATATTGTGAAGATTAATCGAGGTTTGTCAGAGGCAGATATTCTCGAGTTGATATTCCAGCGTTTCTGGGCTGTTTGGGTCTGTGTCAACTTTTCCTGGCGTAGTGTTGGGAACAGAATCATTGATGTAAATAGCAAGCCTTACTCTTTCTCCATGTTACTTCTGTGCTTGAAATATCCCGTATTGTATAATGTTATTTTGGGGTGTAATTGGTTTTATTCCTTAAGTGTGTTTCTTGTAGGCAGATAGTGTCGGGCTTGATGTTTGCACGGTTTAGTGCAGTTATTAGCTCTGGATGGTTTCTGATTAAGTCCTGACAATTCCACTGCCATATTACAATAGAATGCTGACATTTATTGTCGCCTTTTAAGGCAGTCGTTTAACCTTTGGTTTTTACGTCACTGAATTAATTAGATGCGAAGAAGTTTTCCAGCTAGTAGTTTGAAGGTTTGATGTGGTTATTGCTCGTTATATTTAAATAATTCGCTAATATGTTATTGGACGGTAATCGGATATATGTTGCCTACTGGATGGTTTCTTTGATTGTCCACGTTACTATTGCTGTTGCCTGTGTTTATTACAGTTGGTTCTTGATTCTGGTTGATTTTTATTGATTTGTTCCCGTTACATTTTGTATTGCTATCTACCTTCTTATCGGGTTTCCCGATTTTTGCATTACTTTTGGTCGTACTGGTTCCCTACTTTGTAATTACATTGCCTTGAGTGGATATGATTCATTTACTATTGCTTCTTTGGGCTGGCTTCTCTTGGTTGTTTAATTTTTTATTTTGCCCATCATTAGCTTTCATTTATTTTTGTTTTCGATTGATTCTCTGTTCGTTTCTTTTTTGGCTTTTTTCCCATATTCTTGGTTTTCTTGTGTTTTTTTATTGTGTTTGGTCTATTCTTTCTTGCGCTGTTTCTTTTCGCTCTATTGCATCGTTGGTTTTGGGTATCTAGTCAGTTTGAAGATGGTGTCCCTTATTACTTTCTTGATGGATTCCTTAGATTTGCCGTATGGCCATTTCGTATCATCCACTAGCTTGATAATCTCAAGCACTCTTGTTGTGTAGATGCAATCATATGATTTGGTGTGGTGCGCTTCTTTACAGTTGACAGTTCCCCGGAATCTGCACTTACCTTTGTGATTTGTGCCGCATTTGTTGCATCGTGCCTTGCACGTGCATCGAGAGGTGAAAGGACGCTGCAAGACTGGGAACGACATGGAGACTCTAGCCAGCAATCTCCTCCTTTGCCGTCTATGAACGTGCATACCGAGTTGCATGCAGACCAAACTGACGAGTGTGTGGCTCTTTTTCCTACTCGTCGCTTTAAATCCGCGAGGTACGTGCTTGCGAGTAGCCGGGAGATCATGTGTGTGCCCATATCCCCACAAAACGATAAACTAATTAGCACGCTTTGAGTGCAGTAAAGTGTCGGGTGGCAGCATTTGCTTGCTTACCGCCCTACGAGAAATTAAGTAGCCTGCTTTTCAGGCAGTACCAATAGTTGCACACCACGTAAATATAAGACAGACAAACAGTCTTGCCACCCATCGTCGACTCATCAAGCAAACAAAATGTCCTCCAAGAGAAAAAGTTTGCGTGAAGCCATGGTGCACATTCACCGGATCAGGCGGCACCTGATCCAGATGAGCACTGACAGGTAGAACACCACCTTCTTATAAATGGCGAATGACCTAGTAATAGATGGCCTGCTCGAAGAAATAATCAAAGAGAAAGAAGACTTGGAAGAAACGGAGGCAACAGCAAAACAGCAAAAGCAACAGTAGCAACAACAACAACATGAGGGAGGAGAAGACGTGGAATGCAAAATGGAGTCGGAGAACGCCTCGTTATCCTTTAGAAGAGTCGATCATAAGCTGTTGCGAGGCCAGTAGTGAGACCTACGACATCTCTAGAAAATAAGATATAATAGTATATTGCCATTTCTGGTGCGGTTGTTTTGGTTTGTGTATGTGCATGTCTTGTCTTTCAAAAACAACCCAAAAACTTAAAACACCTTCCCGTATGAAATATGTTTTTGCTGGGTATAGTATGTTTGTGTGGGTATAGAGTGTGTTTATAAACTCTCCTTACCCTCGTGCAAACCTGTGCAAAAAGAATCAGAAAAAAATGGTTTCTTTTAGGTCCGCGCAATTTTTGTTCCAATTGTATTATGTGCAAATGTTGTATTTTGTGTGAGGGCTGTTTTCCTTTATCTCCATGCTTAAAACCACCCGTTCACCAGTATTGTCATTCATCGTCGCTCGGGTGCAGAGCAAATAAAAAAGAGTAATGACAAGCCAACATTGACAAGTTGGGAAACTGACGGAAGTAAGTAGCTTGATAGAAAGATTGCACATCCAAGGTCGGATGGAGGAGATGCAGTGCTACCACACACAAGGCAAGTAAAGAGGAAAATCACCTAAAGAGTCCGTCAAAGAGGTGATGTTTTAGGAAGTAGTCCAAATCAATGCGGCATGGGTGGAGAAGAATAGGGTCAAGGAGCAGGAGAGGAAACAATGTGAAAGCCACAAGAGATAAAGTCTATTCAAGCGCCTCAACAAGGATTGGATAAGAATCCAACAAAGGGTGCGTCGATTTGGCCATCAAGACCGGATGCAGGAGAAGAAAGGAGAAAGATGAGAAGAATACTAGTTTTAGTCTGGTGATCTCCACAAAACATCATGGAATGGGATCTGCTCTGTTTGGGGAATGAACTGAATTTTAATTAGAGTCCGTTCGATAACGCTCCAACATATATATCAATGTAGAGCTAAGTGTAGTGAATAACAGGGTTAAGATCAGTCGGAGCAAACAATTTTGGGAAACCTTGGGCCATTTGAAGCAAGTGTAATAAAATTATATTTTCCAGAATAGTCATTAATAAAGGTGAGCTAAAGAGAATTATTCTGACTTCGATGGGAGTGTAACAGTTTTGGCGGTTAGATATAGTAATCCTGATTGGCTAAGCTAAGCGGGGGGGGGGGATGTTTCCGAGACGAAATAATTGTGCATTATTGGTCTGTAATGTTATATGATTCATGTATTGTCAGAATGTCATATAATATTTCGTTGGTATGAATGAGTTCGGATTAAGTGGTTTTGAATGTAACAGAAATCGTGCATCATAGCAATTTCATGCTTTTCTTCTGACACGAATTGTGAGAATTAAATTATCTGTCTTAAATGATTTGTATCATATATGCTGTAAATTGATTTTCCTTTGTCTGGAAATGTATTGTAATATGCCAAACAGGTCCCTTTACCAAGCGAATCCAACCCTATCACAATATATGAACACAATTAGATTTTGATAGAAACTACTTGACTCCATGCCCGCTTAGGCGGCTCTGACCTGAACTCACTTCGAAACTAAACCATGCCATCATGAAATCTCATCAACACTGAACTCTGACGTTTGTCCCTAGCAATTAACTAATTACTCGGGCTGAGAAATATTTCACCAACACCAACATTCCATAATCAAACAAGTAATCACAAAAATCTAATAAATCTACGCAAATGGAGGCGAAAATACAAATGGCAGATATTATAGATTTATTACAGTATGTCAATAAATCGCTAATTAGTAAAGTAATATAGTACGAAAAGGAGTGAAGTCCATTAATTCGTTTGTATAATAAAGTTATGAAGTCTTTTCATCCGAGAATCGATGTTGTTAGGAACATGAGGAACGTGTGTCGACTGACAGTAATTTTCAGCCATATCGGAGTGTGATGGTTTATCTAAGACGGATAATTTCATAGTTCCAGTTGAGAATGTGAGTAGCCACTAAATATACATTAAGTTATGATAACAAGGTGTGTATCAGTATAAGGTTGCGAAATGGCCATAACTTAGTTCTGCTGAATTTCGATAGACAATATTTGACGTAAAAAAGAGTGGGAATATTGTTTGATCCCAGGAGAAGAAAAAAAAACCCATTTAGACTGTGTGGTATAGTCTTATTTGAAAGGAAAATATAACTTCATACCTGTACTGACAGTGGTAAAGAGCGCAGTCTACAAACAAGATCGTTGGTAAACCGAAGAGGCTAGAAAGAGAGAGAGAAGGAAAAAATACGACAAAGCCGACCCATCACCAACAGTGATTTAGAAAAGACCGGAAGCAACATGTGATGCTGACATGCTAGAAATTTTGGTTCGATCAGTCACTAGATTTTATGGTGAAATTTGTTTTATCGGCGTAACAGAACGGCTAACTGCATTTCACATGTTTTTTTACTATTTCTGAGAGAAAGTGAATCATTCACATGTAATGCTGAATTTCACTTTGTTGATGTAATTGATTAAATTGTTGTATTTTACATACGGAGGCTCTTGTATTCTATTCTATATCCTGCTCAGAGAAATAACAGCGGAACGCCCTGTTTATTTCCTTTACATAAGCTTTAACTCATTAACCCTGCGTGCCACATTTACGCGTCATGGAGTTGGACCCTATTTCAGAGCTCAAGATAATTTACGATACACCAGATTGGGTGGTATTACAGAAAAGTTGATAGATGTAGCTCTAGAACGATGTTAAATAATCTGGAAATTTCTATTCGCGTTGCAAAATACAAGAAAAACGTAATTTTTGAGACCCGATTTCTTTACATCGAAAATTCGCCAGTTGTAGGAAGCGGATTTGTGTCTGGATTTTATACTTTTTGGCCTCAGATCTAAATCAGACAGGTTGGAACCTTTGCAAAAAATGGGATAAGTTTGAGATCTGGAGTAAAACTGGTCAGGACACAAAAATGATGGGTCCAATAATAAAAATGGGTTCAACTTTTTACCCTTCTGCACTAGCGTGAGCGAATTAGCCAATCCAACACGTCTGTAACACAACTAGATGAAAATCTCTTGGAAGCTGATGTATTTGGATGTATTCAGAAGTAGCCCCCAAAATGCCTTTCCTACTCCGATTTCAGGCGAAAATGTCAAAAATCTCCAAGGATTAATGAGTTAATGGGTGAATTTCGATAAGTCAACAAATTGGAACATTCCTTGCGTATTTCATCAGTTGTGTATCATATTGCACATAAATTACAAAAATAGCCATTCCTGGACAATTCGCAAAAAATTTTCAAAATCCTTGTTAATGATGTGTATTTGAGATGTATATAAAATTACATTGGTTTCAATACTATAGTCTTAGATCCCTGGTTGAGATGTTTATATAGAATTATGTGGATTTCAGTAGCATAATCTGAGATCCCTTTGAGATATTTGTTTAGAATTATATGGATTCAGTAGCATAATCTGAGATCCCTTTGAGATATTTGTTTAGAATTATATGGATTTCAGTAGCATAATCCGAGATCCCTGCTTGAACAGAAAGCAAACCTGCCATATTTATTAATAACCAGTCGATTGAAACATGTAAGATTAAGTTATAAGATAATTAATACAAATTGTGTGTGTGTGTGTGTGTGTGTGTGTGTGTGTGTGTTTTAAGTAGGTTAGTTTTAAAGTAATAGTTTACTTTAACTCTTCATATACTCACGATATAATAATACGCATATAATTTTCATTATGATTAGATTTAAAGTCGCATTATATTTTCTTTTCATATAGTTAGGGTATACTAATATGTATATACTTTAGCTTGTGATATTTGTTACTGACATTTAAATCAAAATTGTGTTTAATTAATTAGATTAGTTTAAATTAACATTTTACCTTTCAGGATCGTATACTCTCGGTATAACAGTGGGCCCATAATTTTGCGACTTTGTTTCTTTACATTGAAATCCAACTTCGAGGGTGTGTGTGTGTGTGTGTGTGTGTGTGTGTGTGTGTGTTTACGTAGATTAGCTTTAAATTCTGATTATGAATTTTTTCTTCTTTATAGGGAAAATAAAAATTAGGATGGGTGCGTGTGATGTGTAGTTTTTTCTTATGTTTGATATTATTTTGTAATAGGAAATATAAACTACAATTTCATGATCTTAATGAAAATCTTACTATTCATTTAAAATAGGTTTTGTTGATATTCTAGATGATGTCTGGAAACTAAACCGTTCCGAAAAAAAAAAATACTAACACTTATCTTTACTTTATTGATTGAGGTAGCCACTGCATTGTATTGGAAATCTTTCAATTTATAATTAAGGAAAGTTTGACTGCAAGTGATGACTAATAAAGCGTGGGAATTTAAATATCATCTGACTTAAAACAACTTTATCACGGACATACGAACTTGGCCCAAATGTACGCCACCGATTCAAAAATTAGGACAGGTGTACGCCTTCATATTAGCCTGTCCCAATAATCTGAGCTGGTTTTTGACTACGCAGCTCTCTAGTCTTGATCGGTGACTGCATACGTTAATAGGTGTTTTTATTGTGTCGGGCTTGAAAGGTTACTATAATTTTGAAGACTTACAAAAGCATTACATACTACTTTTAATTGTTAAACATAAAAGAGACTATGTATGAATTTCAATGATATATTATATATCTTAATTTGCACACTTCTTAAACGAATAGCATTTGCTTTTTAAATTAAAGCAGGATGGTATCTGCGTGGGGAAGGTCATCTCGTCTGGCCTGCTAAATAATCTAGTCAAATCAGATGGCAGGTATACTTTGGCAATGGATTCTCTTACATCTAGTATAACATACGCTGTTCATGAAAGAGTTAACCTCGAGCGTTAATTATTTTTCTTATTCAGAAAAAATAATTTCTTTAATAATGTATTCTATCATCACCGTTATCTTGCATGGTTTAAAGTCCAATTTATTCCTGAAAAAAAAAAAAACTTCAATTCACAGAAGTTTTAGCATTATGAATGTGTTTCATTTTATTTGAAGATTTAAAGTAGCATTATACATTTGTAACTTTAACTCTAGGAGACGACAGTCAAGTAGATGTAGCCTAACATTGCATTTCCTAACGTTACTTGGTTTCTATACATTAATCTGAATACCTGTTGATCAAATATTTTTTAAATTCACGTGAATATGAATGATAATGTACTATGGTAGAATAAAGTATTACTTATAAAGTCTGAAATCTGAAAGCAATTAATCGACAAAATGACTAATTCAAATAAGATACTCTTTGATATTTGATTCTCTTATCACTATGACCTTACACTATTTAAGGTCAATGACATTTGAATAATTGACCAATATGTTATTCTAATGAAGACCGCCTTAATGTTGAAGAAAAACAACGTACATGTCTATCAAGTAATGGAGGCTTATTATATGTCAATGCTTATGCAAACTACAACCCCTCCACACCTGGACGACCTTACATGACCATCACATTACCTTGCATGACCCGATGGCCTCACATCTTATGATCAATATTCCCTCCCTGAAAATTGGTATTCGAGGGGATCGGTATAGATTAATTACGTAACAACTATAGTATGATCTCACGTAGTTCAAGATTTATGACCTCTTAATAATTAGCAGCAATAGCTGTCCCTATAATATGGGTGAACTTAATGGTGAAGTAATGAGACACACATAGCATGTAACTCACAAGTGATGATCATGCAATAAATATATGCAGACATTGATTGATAGATACATGGGACCTTTTATATATCGCCACTCACTGAAACCATACCTTCTGCAAGTGGCGACCTTAGATGATCTGATGACATCATAGCTTGTGGATCGGTGTATTACGTAAATTCACTCCAGGAGGAATCGAATAAGACCTGATAACGTCACATCTCATGACCCCCTAAATCCTTTGATCCCCTCCTGGCTGGGAATGGTATATTTACACGAATCTCGTTTTGATTAGTATGACGGCCTAAAGTTTTGCTCTGTTCTCTAATTAATGAATTATTATATCATATATAAATGATTGTGACATTCAGTATACAACGTATATCAACAATATACGTTGGCTTTGCTGTTTGAGAAATGGACATAAACCGCATGCCAAATTTGGAATTTGCGACTGTAATGGTGCAAAATTTTATAGATATAATTTCGCTGTACATTCTGTCGGGGTCAGCATGACACGTAAATATTAAGTTTGACGTATGGGTTAGTTTCGCTATAAATTGTTGACTGCGAGGGATGGAAACTGTTCTTCTTGGGACATGAATTGAATTTTAATTAGGACTCACTTTGCTAACGGTAGGAGCCAGATAAGAGTGCATGTTGTTGTGAGATCAGTAGAGAGCTCTCTTGTCGTTAAAAAGAAGTCGTCCAACGGACAAGAGGTCTGGAAATTGGTGAGACCCGAAACCAGAGAAGAGACGGAGGTAAACCACTGATGGTAAGCGATCGAGGGCTCGGGAAGGCAAGGAAAAGAAAATAGCTCCATACCTGTATTACACAGTGGGGAAAGACCACAGACTGCATCCAAGAGGAGGATGACCCGAAAAGCAGAGAGAGAGAGAGAGAGAGAGAGAGAGAGAGAGAGAGAGAGAGAGAGAGAGAGAGAAGGAAGGAAGGAAGGAAGGAAGGAAGGAAGTTAGGAAGGAAGGAAGGAAGGAAATACAGAAACGTCGCACGGTCATCAGCAGTGATTTGGAAAAAGAATGGGAGCACCAGGTGATGCAGTCATGCCGGCAATCTGAGTACGATCAGTCACTCGATCATATGATCAAATTTGTTCGATCAGTACAACAGAACGGCTAATTTCGCATAGATTTTGTAACTATTTCTGACAGAAAGTGAATCATTCACATGTCGTGTTCGATTTCTTTTCGTTTTTGTAATTTATTAAATTGTTATATTTTACATACGGGGGTTCTTGTTATTCTATTCTAAATCTCTGCTCAGATCTTTTTTTTTTATTCCATCCTTTGGTTGTTTTGGCTGCCCACAATAGCAGAATGAAGGTTGGGACTCACCTGTTACTTATGACTTTCCGTACCGGGCGAGATGTCTGCATCAATATGAGCGAAGACTTCAATGACGTCTTTTGTCTAAAATATTATACATTTTATTTTTTCAAAGTATTTTTATTTAAAAATCGTTTATTGATCAATATACAGGAGACATAACAGCCTCAATATATACAACACATTTCATTTGATGGAATACAACAATTTGACATTACATATTGTAGAAACTTATAATTTTAAAATGGCATGTAAATTCAATAAATTTGTTTATTACGTTACTGCTGCATTTATTTGTTTCCATCTGTTTTATATTATTCCGCCTTAGCCGAGAAAAGAGATATGTAGAATAAAGTTCAATAAGTTTGTACAACTTAACATTTCGAAAATTTAAATGTATCATTATTTCTAACCGCTGATTACAGAATGTTCACATATGTATTGCTAGCACTTGTATTTTAAAAATGTACTATTTGCATAGAATGATTTGAAATGAAAACACAAAAGTACTGTATCATCATAACTCTAAAAGCTGGTACATTTATCGATTTCTAATCGTCGTATTGGTAATTCTGATTTAGGTCAGGATTCCATTTGGTCTCGGCCTTAAACCTCTGCATTTCTTTAAGAATATTTTATAGAGATGTTTTGATCCTTTTTCATGTTTTCATGGTGTTTTATAAAATTTGTTCACAATGACTTCAAGAATTTTTTGCTTATTTTCTTACCTTACTCTTCTTCGTCTTTCGCATAATCATCAAGAATTCAATACCATGCCATACACTATATAATGAAACTTATGGAGGTAGCAGGACAGTTACTCCCCCCTCACTTCATTTACTGCCCAGTCAATTACCCCCGGTCAATCAAACCTTGGTCAATTACACACACACCCCGGTCTCAGTTACATGGTTATTCCAATGTATAAAAGAAACACAAACGCTGAATTAATTAAAAAAAACAGACTTATAGTACAAGTCACACGGGTCATGTAAGTGCATTTACTGATATAAGGTTGACAAATAATTTTATAATTATAACAAAGTTTATTCAGTCGTAATTTTTGAGTGATCTACACATAAATTGCCATAACAAAATTTCCAGACGAAAATTATCGATCGCTATGGACTTTTACAATGGCAGTTCGGCAATACACTGGGTCAAGAAAGCCGATATTGGATTGAACTATTACTAGTGCAGGGGAATCAAGGTATGTTCACATGAACAATAAGTCGCGCGCATCTTCATTCATCTCCTGTATGGATGTTCAGCTATGAATGGGATAGAGAAGTAACATACAAAAGTCTTAATCTTAGCTTGCACATATGACATTTCTTCAAAATGATAATTTAGCATGATGTCAAATTTAAAATAAATCTGATTGACAGTTTCTAGTATCATGTGTGAAGCATATATTTGCATGGGTAAAACTGAAATAAAAGATGTGACATATCTTACAGAAGATATAAACTAAGTTACATAATTGTTTCAAATTTATTGGACGTGTGTACCGGTGTTTTCCCAGGCTTTCTTTATCAATGACGACATTGTCTCGACTCTGTTTCTGTTTGTAGTACAACTTTTTCCCAAATGCGGGCGCGTTCTCGCTTACATCACAGCGCGCGACAAAAACCGGTTAAAACGACATCAACGCGCTTGCATGACTGAGCCCAAAAATGTCGAAGTAAGCAGCAGGGAGGGTGAACAGACCACTTTTTAGGAGCGTTATTTCGCGAAAATAAAGCTTCCTACGAAAATGAAAATGCAAAGTGAATAACGCCAAACCGAAGCCTCTAACCGACCGAGACTTCTCTAATTTTGTTAGCTCATTTTGTTAATTTATTTTTGACATTTGTATTTTCGTTTTCTATGCGTGTTCGTTTACTTACCCGGACATTCACTCAAGGTCGTTACCCTCCCTGCTGCTGTAGAGTAAAAAAAAAAGTAACGGTCAAGTGGTGTAATTAAGTCGTTATTATGTCAATAATAACCCTAACATGGAATCACGCACAACTAAACTAGCTCGACAGCGACTGGAGATAATTAAAATATATATTCCAGTCCGTGATTCTGTCAAACAAAATTACAAGAGCGTCGGGAGTCTCAGGTGGAATTTACAGAAGGTGCAGAACAATTATTTAAACCGATTACAAAGGCTACCAGAAAAGTTACGAAAGCTACCGTGGATCTTCTTCCCACGTTGGAGCAAACCGCGGCAGCGACTGGAAAATACCAGAAAGAACTAAGCAAACAAAAAAGATTCTATGAGATCTTCCAGGTGAAATAGCTGGTGCTACTTATCAACCACAAATACAAGAAATACTTGAAAGTATTGACCAGTTTCGTTCTGAAGTAGCCGATATAAAGGATCTTATACCAGAAACAGAACCAGAACAAGCAATAACCAAAATTGATGTGAATGACAAATTTACCGAAGACAGTATTAACCAAATCAAAAGAAAATTGATGGCGTGGAAATATTATCTGCGTATGTCGCCGTAAGTTTTGATCAAAGAAAAAAATTTTGAAACCCGAGTACGCTGATGATATTGTCGGTCGTGAAGCTTGGTACAAATGGATATTTCGCATACACTACGGAGTTGATCAGGTCAGAAATAATGATACAAAATATATTGCATTTATTAATGGAAAAAATAACTATTTTTACAGTTACAACAACAACAACAAAAATAAAAACGACAACAACAACAACAAAAACAACAACAACCGGTCTAAACAACAAGTGAGGAAGAAGAATGGCAAGACTCCCCCCGGTGCAACTGGAAGTGGTATTGGTACAGGTACCAGGGGGAGTGGTCTTATTACTCCATGTCTCAGCAACGTCCTTGCCGATGTTGAACGACTAGAAATTTTGATTGGCGGAAAACGAGCCGGTAATAATTCCCCAGAAATCATTAATGAAGCAGCTGCTCTTTGTCAGAGATTATTTACAGGAGGTATCATGGACATTAATGTTTATCGATCCCTCATCGATGAAATCGTTGATGATTACCACAGTGATTAAAAGTATACAATTAGATCAGTGACAAGAAAATAATATGATCATACATAATGCTCAACGTGGATCTGTAATGGTCAGGGTGGTAAATTCGCGATTACCTACGTATAAAGCGATCTACGGTGATGTTGTTCAGGGTCTATTCAGAAGGATAGCCCCCAAAGCAATACTGATTGCAAAACAACTGGAATGAAAGCTATTGACGTTGTTCGTGATAAAGGTATTGGTGCTGTTGGTGATGTTGCTAGTAAAGCATTCTCAGCAATTAAAGATAGACTAGCACGATTAATACTACGAAAACCAAAACCAGTAAAATTTCCCAGCACTGAAGTTATGCCTGCAAATGTTAGTAAAATAATAAATCAAGCTGCGAATCAAAAGCTAGCAGAGTTGGCTGGTGAAAAAGAAAAAAAAAAAAAAAAAAAAAATAACTGCTAGTTTAATAGCGGGGAGTGGTCTTCGTGTTAGACGATAACAAATATAATAAAATGTTCAAACGTGTATCTGATCCAGCATTTGACATGGATGCGCCAGTTCTCAAGGATGAATCTGTGCGCGATTATCAGTATTATTCTATGACGCACGTGTACCTGACGCACGTGGAAGAATCGAATTACAAGTTCAGGATACAAGTAGATATTTCTTGCCCGCTGAGGCATTTATTGAGATCGAAGGTAGGCTTTTGAGAGCAGATAATACAGCATATGGAATTGGTGATCGAGTTGGTTTTATTAACAATGGCGTAATGGCGTTATTTAACAGTGCCATATACATGATCGATGGACGAAATATTGAATCATGTCTCGAAAATGTTGATGTTGCCACGACGATACTTGGTCTTGCAAGATACAGCGATGATTACTCGAGATTAGCTGGTCCATCAATGATGTTTGCCAAAGATATTACTGATCAGCCCGAAAGCAGAAACGTAACACTAAATGCAGCTGGAACTGAAGTTGCATCAATGAATGAAAATTTCAACTTGGGATTCGCAGCACGCAGATCGATGTTAAATATCAATGAAGAATTTTCATGTGTGATTCCACTATCGCATATATTTGGATTCTGCAGAAATGTTAGAAAAATTATATTTGACGCTAAACACACCGTGGTACTTGTTAGTAAAGCTACCGACAATGATGCAATATGGCGTGATGCTACCGTTAATGCAGGTAAAGTAATACTAACAAAACCTTCGTTGTGGATGCCAGTAATGACTCCATCACTTGCCGAAGAACAACGGTTGCTCTCTTTTATGGATCAAGGTGGTAAATCAACATTATCATGGTTGACGATGACCACAGACAGTAATCAAAGTAATGTTGCTGGGTTATTCACATGGCAGATAGCATCACAGCAGAGGGTGTCAGCACCACGACATATATTCATCGCACTTCAGGAAAATGCAAGAGTAGAATCGCAGGAACGAAATCCAATGGTGTTTGATACGCTTGGAGTTAGTGAAGTTTCTTTGAGGATAAATGGACATCAAGAACCTTCTGAAGAAGTGCTACTGAATTTTGAGAAGAATCATGTTGTACGTGCTTATCATCGGTTGATGACATTCATGGAGCGTGATCAGAATGTGGATTCTGGTTTGCAAATATCTCAGGGGGATTTTATAACACTGTACCCTATCTATTATTTCTCACTGGAACACTTGGATTTCTTCAGACAATCTGTCGTTGATATACACTTTCGAGCTCGTTTAGCTCGACTGCCCGCTGGTGGTTATAGAGCAATCGCAGTTATATTCTCAGATAAAACAATGCTACTTGAAGGTGTTGGTGGACGAATGAGAGTTATTGATGCCCCAGTAGAAAACATGTAAATGTTTCTCAAACATGTAATTGAATCGCTCATGATATTACAATGTCATATCATCATGTTAGTGTTAGTCTGATCCTGATCAGATTAAAAAACTACAATCAGTATTAAAAGAGAACTGTGGAATAAAAAATATCACCAAAAAAGAACAAATCGAAGGTGGTCCGAATAAACTATCATTATCAGAAAGTCAACTCAGGCATTTCAATGAAGCCAAACGATCAAAGACCGGCGTACGTCTTAATCTTTCTGCAGGCGCCATTAAAGACATCGCTAAGACGGGTGGTATATTTTCACTTCTTGCATTTATACCAGCATTGATAGCCGCTGCAGTCCCAGCTGTTGCAAAAGCAGCTGCACTTGGTGCTGTTGGAACTGCTGCCTGGATGGCACTAAAGAAAGCAACAGGACAAGGAATAAAAACTTCTAAAAAGAAAAACGAAAAGGGTCCAAGACTGCCAGGAACTCCCCATTCGTGGTACGGAAAAGGTTTAAGGCTTCCTGGGACACTTCGCTGATTCTTCCCATGTCCAAATTTGATTTACTTGATGCTGCTAAGCGATTAAACATCAAAAACTTTAGAAGTGTTTTTATGCGTTATCAATTACCAAAACAACCAAACAATGTTGAAACTGGTATCATTAATCTCGATAAAAACTCTGAAAAAGGTACTCATTGGGTTGCATACGCAACTGATCCACGTGGAATTGTTTATTTCAATTCGTATGGACTGGCACCACCAAAAGAATTTTTGAAATATGTGAGCACTGGAATACGTAGTATTCCTGCAATCGGGTATTCAACATTACCAACAGAGACAATAACCGATCCGTCAATATGTGGCCGTGAAGTACTCGCTGTACTCGACGCTGTGTCAAGGTCGCTGACACCACCTCATAAACTCGTGCACGAGTATACCACTAGACGGTATAGCCGTCCACCGTCGTTTTAAACAGAGCTTAAAGTATAATGGTAGATAGTTACGGAAGATCTTCTCGCCTGAGTAAAACTTAGCAAGGCGACTTATCCAAATATGCAACCCTTGACCAGGTCAAGAATCAACTCGCTGATCTTTTGAGTCTCGCAAATGTGAACCAAAATGATGTCGTTATTTTCAGGATAAACAAGGACGATTAAAGACGAGCAATATCATTGACAGATATTATTCCGCGAGTTCCAGATGCGACCAAAGATAACTTAGTGGTGTTTACTAAAAACGGTAAAATTAAAAATTCAGATGAATCAGTCTTAACACTCGTGGGAGAAATTGCTTGACTTATCAGAAAAATTGGGGATATTTTGTATGGCTATCTCAACATGAGTAAAATGACAATTATTAATGTGAGAGAACCAAAATCAGACGATGATGTGGCAACAAAAAGATACGTAGACAGCAATAACGCCACTATCAGAACTGAGATCGACTATCGTTTGTTATCCCCGGTGATACAATGACTGCTTCTCTCAATATGGCTAATAATAAAATTACTGGTCTTGGAGAACCAGAATCAAATGATGACGCTGCAAAGAAGAAATATGTCGACAATAGCAACCCCCCTATGATAACATCGTTAATGATGATAACGTCGTTAATGACAATCAATGATGGAATGACCACATTTAGATCTGATTATTCTACTCACGTAAACGCGTTTACAAATTTTCGTAGAAACGTAAATAGAGCTATTAATGAATTTTTTGGAAGTCCAGCGGTTATTGATATTAAACTCTCTGAAATCAAAAAGATCACAGATCTAATAATAAACTTATAAGGAAGAAATACGTCGACAATAGCAACATCCCGATGATGACCTCGTTAATGACAATCAATGATATAATGACCACGTTTAGATCTGAATATGCTAATCATGTAACCGCGTTTACAGATTTTCGTAAAAAGAACAATAGAGCCATTAATGAATTTTTTGGGAATCCAGCAGTCATCGACATTAAGCTCTCTGACATCAAAAAGATTACCGATGGTGTAGTATATACAGTAGCGTCTGGATCAGCATTATGGACACCACTCAATAAATCCATCAAACATACCGCTGAGGTTACCGGTGTGTACAGGTTCTCAGTACTCGGAGTTACAACATTTACAATATCTACCACAATTTCACGGCGTTAACCACTAACTGGATCTTCTGGATCTATGTTAGTGATATTGGAGCAAAACGACAATGAAACATTTGTGGTGGAACCCGAAGAAAAAAACATAGGCTTGTTGTAGTATTGGTGTCTTGAATTAGTCGCTAAACTACCACCTACTTAAAATTTAATAATTTATAGATACGAGCAAGTGTGTTCGTGGCATACCCAACTCAAAAATATCATCGACGAGTATACAGTAAAACAAAAAACAAAAAACAAAAACACAAAAAAATATCATCGAAAAGAAAATATCCACGTGCGCGGTTAATAAATTACACGAATACACAATAAAGCTGCATCCAGCGACGCTAGCATACTCCAAGCTATCCTCGTTGATATCATCAGGTTTCAACGATGGAATAATATCAGATCAGGAATTCGCAGAAATGATCCTGATTTTTCAATCAGGGATTTACCATGAGGCAATGACGCAGTCATCGACTGTGTCAGAATCTACGAGACCTCCTGATTTTAAAAAATGGGATTTAGAATCAGGAGTTAACAAATAATAATGACAGATCAAAGATCGTTACCTTTACTACAACAAATCGTCAGTAATACAACACCGTTTAAAACTACGATGATATCAGCGAGCTCAACTAATCTTGAATTTAGCGTTAACTTTCCAACTGCGATTCCTGCCAAGGAAATAACACTAGCACAATTACGAGTGTATCATAGTTGGCCAAATATTAGATTAAAACCATTCGGTGGGTTGCAAGCAAATAATTCACTGGTATTTACGTATAAAAATAAACCAGATGGAACACCAGACTGGAATATTGTGAGTATACCTACGGGAAGGTATCAAATAGAACAGATCAACGATGAATTCCAGCGCAGAATCAAATCTATCACAGGAAAAGAATCCAAAATAGCTATCACTGTTCATGAACCAACATTATCAGCCGCGATAGAAATATCAAGTCCAGATTATGCCGTCGATATATACTCTTCATCGATTAAAACTATTAGGATGGCCTGAGGTACAATCACCAACACCATGGACACCGCCACCAGAGCCAAAACGATCCGATTTTATTACAGATAAAAGATTTTTTAAAGTATCCAGAATATCGAAGAAGAGAGCCATGGACGTATACGGAACCATGGAGGAGGGATGACGGCAGCATAGATAATAACCCATTTTATTATTTTACTATGACCGATGGTACACAAGTTCATAAATTAAGAAGAACAATATGTGATATTGATTATGACACTAAGCAACCATTTATTGATGAAAAATATATTAAATCATTTTCTGAAGAAATTAAGCCTGAGCACCAAAAAGTAAGCAATGATTTACAAAATTTATTTTTTTTTTCTATGGCACAATACTACAACAATGATAAAAAGCAACAGATCATTGAAATGATACAGCATCTAAACCAGATTGCATCGGACCTTAAGTATGTAAATATATTTATTATTGAAATAGTCAGAACATAAAACACCAACAGTTAAACAATTATTTCTTGACCACTATAAAATAACAGAAGAACAATTACCAAAATTTATAATAACAGGATTTAAAGCCGACGAGCTGACAAACTCAGTCAACGATATTATCGATGAATATTTTCCACAGATCGTTGCCGCATGGAGAAAAATATCCCCACCGGCAGGTATTCTCAAACACAATAATGATCCTTGTGGTGAAGGTCGTCATATATCACCGGGTGTTGTTAATATAACATCAACGATCGCAGTTAATCTTGTATGCGATGTAATTGATGGAAGCTATCAAGTAGATCTTGACCGATCCAATCAGGCCCAGCAGGGATACATTTTATATGCATTTACCCTCAAGCACCCCCTGGATTTGTGATTGTATTAGAAGCCGTTAATCCTTTTTATCTTCGATGTCATAATCCGCTATTATCACGGATACATTTTAAACTTATTGACCAAACCGGACACTTGTTTGATTTAAGGGGAGAAATATTAAATATAAATCTGCATATGCGTTCGTCAGATCGTAGATCTTTATCGTAGAGTTCGTAGAACTAGATCTTTACGCTGATAGAGGATTTTGTAAAATAAAAAAAAATTATTCGAAGTTCTCACAGACCATTATTTATGTGGTATTATATATGTACCAACATGTGAGTTTTTTGTATATAACATAGAGGTACTGGAAAATACCGTGACACTATCAGCTTGGCAAAGTCAAGGCATAAAAATATAATTATTGATGAATACGGCGGTTAACGCAGCAACAGTTAAATGGTCTGTAGCGAGAAGATGCTATTACGGTTGTATGTGATAGAGATCAGATCCTGAATTATGCACATTTTTGCATTGAATTTGATAAGCTTAAAAAATAATCTGATTCTGAATAAACAATCTGATTCAGAATCAGAATAAATATTATAATCTGATTCTGCATAAATATTATAATCTGATCTGCATAAATATTATTATCAGAATAAAAAAATAAATATTATAATCTGATTCTGCATAAATATTATAATCTGATTCTGAATAAATATTATTATCAAAATAAAAAATAAATATTTTTTTACTACAGTCAAAAAAAAAAAATTATTCCCCTTGACGAAGTCAAGGACAGAGTATTTTCACTTTGTTTAGCTGTTACTTGTCACTACTTTCACTTTCACAATCACCATTGACAGCACTTTCACTTTTACAATGGATCGTTTCAAGCGATGACAAAGTCATTGACATAATCTTTCTCAACTGCCTTACATGCCTATTCATAATCTTTCTTGTTTCGTATTCGTGAGATAATTTTGATCTAATTTTCTCAATCGCGTGTGCGAGTGGAACGAATTTTTCAACTTGTGTGTCATCGACTGTTGCCAAGGATTGTATCATCGGTTGTTGCAATAATTTAATGAATCTGTACTTAGCTGGTAATGTATATCTGTCTTCAAATTTTAGTTGTTGTAATGATTCACAAATAATTTTTTTCAGGACTAAGTTGATCAGAAAATTTTATACCGTCATGTTGTAATTTTTCAATCGCAGAAATAATAACATTAATATTTTTGTAATTCATTATATAATAAATATCTGTTTAAAATAAAAAAAAATATTTGTATTCCTCAACCATGAGTGTATACGGACGACACAACTCATATATACAATTGTACAGTATAGCACGGTGTTACATAGCCCCCACTTTGTTGGGGGTGCGTTGTTTTGTTGGTGGAATTGATTGACAGATTGTACCTTCTTACAAGGTGTCCGCTTTTTTGGGTTATCATTGTCTAGAGGGTGATCGCCTTCGGTGTTGCCCGGATCGAGTAAATAGTAATATAAAGTATGAAACTTATAGGTGGAAGAGATAGAGGTCTGAGCAGATATATAAACAGAATGACACGAGCCTCCGTACATGAAAAAAGAACAATTTAATCAGTTGCATTACAACTGTATATAATGCATTACATTAGGAAGATACACTTCTTTTGAAATAAATCATTCATCGAATTTCAACCACAAATATACTTATATAAATAGCCCATCTGTTTTAAGTGATTGAATTGGTTCATCATAGAATCGAGTGAACAATCGAAGTCATTGCCTTGTACAACTTCATAACCTCCTTATTTCCGGTTTATTCCAACTTCACTGTGACTGTTCTTCTTGGTCCTTTCCACTTTTCTTTTCCCTTCTCCAAACTCTCTATTGTCTCGTCTTATGAGCGTGGAGTTTGAAAACTCTATTAATGCTACAATGAATGGCAAGCGAGCAGCGACGATTATTAATTATCTCGACAATCAATGATGTTTTTTTTAGAATAAAGTTTATCGTGGCGACAGACGTCGCTGCGGTAGTTACCACCGAAGCAGACGACATCTGGATTATCCGTGACAAACGTGACCCTGTTCGATTATATCACACTGGAAATAGTGTCGCGTTAAATAAAAATTCCAAACCAGGAACGTTGACTGGTATTGACAAACCATATCATGAACGAGTTTATCCTGAGACTGCAGTTGTTTATGCGATATATTCGCTAAATGATAAACCTAGCGGTGATAATCTCAAACCGATGAAACTGTCAAGGCTAAATTGTGTAGTTGAGCGAGTTACAGAACACTTCACAAACGCGATACGTCGAAACTGTTTAACGGATCTAAGACGTAAAAAAATGAATGATTGGGCAGAAACAATTAAAGATACCGGAGCGTCTATCAGCGACGTTGCTAAACTGGAAAAGAAATTAAAGTTTCCGATTACGGTGAAGAGAGTAACCAGAGAGCTTTTGTATAAATCGAAATATGAATCAAGAGGAGCTCAGATAACAATTTTTGATCATAACGCACATGCATGAACATCGGCCGTAACAATACTTCCACGAGATAGATCTGTTAAATTTTATAATGATTATATGTTTGATTTTATCAGAAATATCAGTAAAAGTGACCCTGTGTCCGTGTGGTTTTTTCAAAGTTCAGAATCTGCGAACTGTGATCAGTTTGTACGGCCTAATGGAGACATTTATCGTGCAGAATCTCTCCGCGAGGAAACAAAAAATCTTGCGTTGAAATATACCGATGATGCTGAACAATTACTGAGTAATTGTTTTACCGTTCCGTCAGATGCTGCTCACTTTGCTCAGGAGAAAAATTCATGGAAACTGACAAGATCGGAATTTCTTGAAGATGTCCAACACAGTTGTGTCGAATACGGACACAGTGGATTATGGAATACTAAATACGATTATAGCGACGTTATCTCATTTGATATGGTTGCATGTTATCCTGGAAGTTTTCTTGGAATGGGAGAGTGTTCTGAATACTTTAAAAGATTTGGACATCCAACACACGAGATGACCAGAGTTGTGATAAATGGACCCCTGCCAGATTTCGACTTAACTGGATTGCATGTATTGAATCATTTTTGTTCACGGAAAATCTCCATTCAATTGTTTATGTTTGGTTTGGTCGTCATTTTTCTGAACAATGTTGGGCTCCAACAGTGATATTACGATTTGTGCTTGATGCTGAAATTTTAGTATCGTTAACTGTAAGTGAAGCAATAATATCGTATCGTCTGGTCACCAAAACCCCTTGACTCCGTCAAGGACGATATTCTTGACAACGAAGTTGTTAACAAAATCTTTGAGCGTAATCCCGATGAAATTGAATATGAAAATAAACTTGCGAAGGATCTCGGCAGAAAAATAATTGGAAAATTCACACAAGGAAGTTCTTGTGATCATAAACGACATTGTACAAGATTAATCATCGACGATGCAGAACTCGATTTTATAATTGCTGATACAACAGAGAAAGGCACATTTATAAGCCGGAATAATGCTTATTTGTCGAATGAAACTAGGTACAGTTGTGAGCTCTATTGATGGTAAGTCACCTCAGTTTACTCATTTAAGATCTTCTATGTTAGCATATGTTTCGATAAATTTATTATCGATGATAAACAGATTTCCTGATACCACAGTTAGAGCTGCCACAGATTCATTTTATATAAATAAAAATACGCGGCTTTGTTAAAACAATCTCATACTGGCAATTATGCATCATGGGGCAAATGGAGAATAAAACGAGAAAAGATATTTAGTTATTCTGAATCTGCCGACGTTGAAATTAAGGGGATATATTACAAGAATAATCAAATATCACAATTATCATCATCACCATCGGTATATGATCCTGTGGTCAGACATAAAACCGTTTATCTTAATGGGTGTGGAGGTTCTGGTAAAACAACGCGTGCGATTGAATTATTTCGAAATTTCGATATGGTTGATTTGACACCCACACATAAACTCGCCAGAGAAATGAGTGAACGTTGAGTAAAATCTCAAACTTATCATAGTTTCTTTAGATGGTGCGGAGACACATGGACTCCTGAACGAATGGGTGAAAAATACATTCCTAAAATTATTATTTGGGATGAAATATGCACGGTCTCGCTAGTTATATTAAAAACGTTTCTTGATTGGTTATTGACTCGAAACACAGCTGTGATAATGTGTGGCGACCATGGTCAACCGCCATCTTTTGTTGGATTGTCTCCACATGTAATGGCTGAAAACGTTCGTAGATTATTATGAGGAGATAATGATGATCATAGAGCTATTGATGAACCACAGAAAGAGTTTAAAATATGAATCAGACTACAACCTGACAAAATTCAGTGTGAAATAATGCGTGAAATAACTCCAGCAACACATATAAATGATTTTTGGAATTTATGGAGGCCTGCTGAATTGATAGTTGCAAGTAGAAAGATAGTTCATGATACACTTCAACAACAATTATTTCTTTTACACAAAGAAAACTTTTTAAATCTACCTGTACCATTGTGTTATCGCGCAGCAGATACGCGACCACAGATTATCAATGTTGAAATTTCTGGAATTAATGAGAAACAAAACCTTGTACTAAATGATATTTTTTTGGTTCCTGTGAGTGCTATTGAGAGCGCGTTAACGATGGAAATAACTCCATGGCCTCAATGACATGCTATAACGATTCATTCGTCACAAGGATTAAATATTTCGGATACAAATATTTGGATTATTGATGATCGCATCGAATGGTCAAATTTAGTTTATCTCGCAGTGTTTTGAGTCAGAAGAATATCTCAGCTGCGGAGGGTTATCATAGACTTCACAGCAAATAATAATCAAATTGCTAGCAATGACGATGATGCAATAAGAAAAATTAACTAGTTATAAGCAATGTGACAAAAAAATAAGCGCGACTTTGAACTCGATGCTGAATTTATCATGACACTGAAACAATGACAGAATAATCATTGTGCGAGCTGTAACACAGTAATGTTGTGGCAGTATTCAAATAATACTCCTAGACAGTTTACCGTAGATAGAATTAATAGTAGTCTTGGTCACACACGCGAAAATGTGATGTTGACCTGTCTTGAATGTAATCGACGTCGAGGAGCCAGTTTACAAAAGTGAAGGCGGTGGTAATTGTGTATCTTCAGGAATTAGTTGTAATTTTTCACGTACAAATCCACGCTGAGAAGCAGTTGAATCTAGTCTGTAGATTGCAGGTCTACCCGTGAATCTTACCTTGCTGGAAATGTTATGTGTCGTCACACTCCAAATAGGATCAGTTGCTCTTTTTTTCACCCCTTCAAGTTCACCAGGTTCATATAAATATCTTACAGTTACATTACCTAGTACTGGTTGTTTTGAGAAGGAGTCATATTGTTGTATTGGTATATATTTCTTTGTGGTTGCATTGGTAGGCATCATAGAAGTTGCACGAGTAATTTTATTATTTAATGCAGCTATCACACTTGGTAGTCGTGCAACCCATTCACGACATCTCTTGTCTTTCTGAACTTTATTTAGGGATATTTCCTGCGCATACTGATATAAAAAAAAACCGCTCAGCAAGAGTTCGATTAAATCGTTTAACGATTGCCTGATCGCGATGAATTGCGGTAAGTTCTCGTCTGATTTTGACGTTATGTTATTTCATCATCGACGTTACTGCACCAAGAAATTCCTTGCCAGGATCAACCTTTAGTAGCTGTGACCATCGTAGACCGCCACTTTGATAAATTCGTTCAAACGCAGACGCAACTTCAGTTGCTGTTTTAGTTGATAGCGGCTCTGCTTCCTTATATCTACTTGCAACGTCAACGACAGTGAACGCGTATTTATATGTGCGTTATTGACGTCTACGTCTTTTAATAGTATCATGAGGTAAAAACAAAATATCTGCTTGATGAACTTCATTGGGAGCGCTGACATCAAAATGTGCGTACTGAATTTTTTTAGGTGGTGGTAGATAACTTTGCCATATTGTCTGTCGTGCTAACCAATTTTCAGCAACAGAACGTGTGACACCTGCTGCATCAGCAAGTTTACTAATCACTGTTTTACCCCTCCAATATTCTCTTGGGCTATAATAAATTGATTCCATTATTAACATAATCGGTTGATTAATTACCGACCCCTAGCACTAGTTTACCTTTCATCGCAGATTTTACTAGGAAGCTAGCAAGTTTTTCACATCTGCAATATATCGTTGTTAAAATCATGAACGTGGCATGCTTGATCAATCGTATTTATTGGATACTCTCCAGGTCTTGGTTGGTCTCGTTCGTCAAGTCGGATATCAAGTCGGGTTCCAGGACCAGAATAATTATATCCATAAAGTTGTTTTTCTCCTGGGTATTTAGCCCATGTAACCCCTGATAATTTTCCCAGTGAAGCAGCGATATCTCCACCTGTTTTATTAGAGATAAATCTGTATTTGCTTGTACCACATTTCGCACACTTGCCTGTAAGTGCACGCTTTTTATTTTTTGTTATTACTGTTAATCCACAGGTGGGGGTGGGTGCTCTGCATCGAACACAACATAAATTCGTATTATTTATTGCATTTCTGCAACATGTATATCATTGATTTCTCAGCGACACGAAAGCAAGAGCCAGTCAAACATCATCCAGCACTACCAAATTATATCAGAGCAATTATCATAGGCCCATCTGGGTCTGGTAAGACGCAATTATTACTTAATCCGATAATGAGATGGCTCAGGTGGGATGAGTGATATTTTGTGGCACCATCCGTACATGTTTAGCGATGCTACGATGTGCTTAAAGATTTTAATGAAAATACAAAATTATTGGATGACTGTAATGATATTATTGATTTTATCACCAATATTGATGAAATCCCATCTGTAGATGACCTCGATGGATTTATTAATAATCTCGTAGTATACGATGAGGTGATGCTCGACAAACAATCAAATCCAGCTCGGATATTTTCCCGAGGCAGACACA
This sequence comes from Megalonaias nervosa, assembly GCA_016617855.1. NCBI lineage: Eukaryota > Metazoa > Mollusca > Bivalvia > Unionida > Unionidae > Megalonaias > Megalonaias nervosa. The sequence continues at coordinate 41,719 of JAECUM010042642.1, forward strand.
AAAACACGGACGTGATTTATGTTACTCAGCGATATACACAAATATGTTTAATGGAGTCGATACACATACTCTGCAAAACATTCATCAGACTTGGTGTTCAGGGGATATGGATATAATGAAGTTTAAAAACTTTTTCTCGCACGCGCAAGCTACCCCACACGGATTTATCACGATAAATTTACATGATCCTCGGTCGCGATATCGTATAGGGCTTGATAAAATGTTTGGTTGAAAGCCAGCAGCAGAGAGGGTGACGACCTCGAGTGAATGTCCGGGTAAGTAAACGAACACGCATAGAAAAAGAAAACACAAACGTCAAAAATAAAGTAACAAAATGAGCTAACCCATTTAGAGAAGTCTTGGTCGGTTACAGGCTTCGGTTTGGTGTTATTCACTTTGTATTTTCATTTTCGTAGGAAGCTTTATTTTCGCGAAATAACGCTCCTAAAAAGTGGTCTGTTCACCCTCCCTACTGCCGTTAAGCATTTTTCGATGAATTTATACAATAATCTTCAACGAAATTGTGATGGACAAGGCGCGAAATAAAATGAATAAACTCACTTAAAGGTATGTGTAATCAAATTCTCCAAAATGACACCTGTTGCTGGAAAAAAGTGCCTTAGATGAGCTTTGTGATTTGTACGATAAGAACGGTGCATGTGGCGGCCGTTCGATGTTAATAACAAGAAGATGCCTTCGTGTGAGATAGGTGTTTTAATAAATAAAAAAACATATGCTCCTATACAATATATTACCTGTGAACAACATGTTTTATGACCTTAATTAAGTGAAAAGCTTTATTATAATTTGGATAAGTTAAAATCTCTCTAATTGTCCATGTATTCTGTCTTTAATCCACCTACTCTATGTATAACATATGCTATTATATTATACATGGGTTGGCCGTACGATATTCATAACAAGATGGTTAGCATTTGATTACTTTTATATTAATTTGTCATCAGTAGATATCAGGACACGTTAAGATGCATTCAAAACTGAATTTGGTCCACATCTTGTGCATATGCAGATGTCTACCAAATATAACCAATTCTTAGTTGAACATGTATGATAACAATTTTGAACTGAGAACCAAATGTAGGATAACTGCTAAATACTATTACAGCAGAAGAACTAATAAATAATTTTCGTGACTTATATTAAATTCCAGTTATCCCCATCATATATTCCTAAGTGTAACTCGTTAACATAAAATACAATTTTTTCCTTGTAATACAAATTTTTTTCTGTTTCAATAATTACAAAATAATCTGATGTCCTATAGTGTGGTATAAATTGTCATGGGGGTATTTGTCCTGGGGGTAACTGACCAGCGAGTGATTGACCTGGAGTGGGGGTGGATGGTAAATTACCAGGGATAATTGTCCTAGAACCATTTATGGAGGGCCTTGTATCTTTCTAAGGATGATGTCACTGTCTCCAAATTTTTCTAATGTATCGACAATAAGAAGTTTCCATGAAAAGAGGGCAAGTTAATTGTTTAAATCAGAAGACGTTTAGAACTCGGCAGAAAGATTGACTGTGGAGCAATTTTAACTCACCATCTTTAAAAATCATGTTCAAGAATGCGTCGCTTTAGTTTAACACCGTTTCCACTATAAAGGTCATTGACAATAAAATGTGGAAGGTTTTGAATCGGAGCCTTTGGATGGTCAGGTCAAATAATGAACAAGTATAGGTAAAACTAACGCTTGTATCATTACAGTATTACATACTAGAGGAAGATTTCTAAATGGCTAGTTTGCTAATACTTAACTGCTTCAAATTTGTACGTGTAAATATCAAATTAATACTATAACCCTAAGACTGGATGTAATTACAGGAATTTTTAAAAAGCTTTTTTGTTCTGTTTAATACCCTTTAATGTTTTTAAGTTTTACATCACAACCTTTTCTCGAGCAAATACATAGTATTTACGCTTTGTCTTTTCTTTTTTCTTCAAAGTGTGCTCCTCCTCCTCCTCCTCCTCCTTCTCCTCCTCCTCATCATCAGCTTTCTACTACATCTAAGGATAAGTGTGCTAACAACAGATTTGATGAGGGAAGATTCCATCTCCATAAGAATCAGATGTACCAAAATTTCTAAAATCTATTAACGGTATATATGGATTCTTCTTTATGGTGTTACGACCATGTAGTTTAATTACTTGTGTGTTAAAATTTGAATTCTTTTTATTTCATTTTTGTATCATTATATTTTATTATGATGATGATTATGTTCACGTGATCTGATACTTGTGAAAGATACATCGTGTTTATTTAGAACGTAAATATGACTCGCATGGGCAAGATTTTTGCATGCCATGGTTTGTCGATTTAAGTAAACACTACGCGAAAATGATTAGTTATTGCCAAAGTCATTTCCTGGCCCACGCGAAATTGCATTGTTTATTGCGAAATAACCACGCGTTCTTCGTGAGTGTGCATGAAATGATGTATTAGGTTGGTTTTTAAACACTTAGATCCCTGTGAAATAGTCAGAGTCGTTCTTATACCTTGAGAAGAAGGTATTATTTTACTTGTGCTGGAAATGAGTTTATTTTTCTTTACATCTGTAGAGTTCGAGATGTTTCTTGTTATAGATGACAGCTATAGGAGTGCGTCTACTTTTTAAATGATAATTTATTTTTCCCTGAAGAACTACACAAGTGGTTTAGGACACAGACATTTAGTGAAATTCATTCTAAATTGGAACAGTACAGTACAAATTGTGGTTCAACGTGAAATTCTGGACATTTGTGCAAAGACATCACCTGACGTCATCATCCTCCATCTTGGAACGTCATCAAGATTCGAACCTGGATTCAGCTAAATTTATTTAGTGATAGGACTTGTACTTTTTCAGTACTAGGATAAATGTTTGGATTTTCTTCACAAACCGTAAGTCCTATTTCATATTTTCACCTTTTCACCGTGTTTTCTAGGGAAATAAATTATTTTTGATAAAACTTACAAAGCTTGTTGTCTAACTCTTTTCTTTTGTTACTTTTGAACGAGCCGATACGTAACAAAAAGAAAACTGGGAAGCTCGTCCTTGGGATATATGAATTTGGCTGATATATTAATTTTGCTGATATAAGAATTTGCCTAAAAATTGAAATTTAAATTTCCCTTGTTTTAAAATCCCAAGTTCTATTTCACATTTTACTTGAAATCTTAGTGAAAACAACAGGCAACAGACTTTCATTCACAATGTCATCAAAAGTGGAAAGATTTCTTTCTAATCCAACTCAGGAGCAGTTGAATAGTATGAAGAAGGGTGAGTTGCTTCCTTGACAAAACAAGAAATTAAAAATATTTTGATTCAATGTTTGGTAGGGAAGAATATTTTTGACAAAAGTGTTTTGGCATCAGTCAGTAAGTCTATGACAGACACTGACATTAAGGTAATGGAACTAAAAATGAAATACAAGATGGAAGCAGAGCTGAGGAAGCTCGAGCTTCAGAAAGAGGAAAGAGAGAAAGATAAACAAATACAAATGGAATTACAAAAAGAACAAATGAAATTACTATTTGAAAAGGAGGAGAAAGATCAACAAATGAAATTACAATTTGAAGAGAAGGAGAAAGAGAGACAGGAAAGACAGAAAGATAAACAATTACAATATGAAAAGGAGGAGAGAGAGAGACAGGAGAGGGAGAAAGATAAACAATTACAATTTGAAAAGGAGGAGAAAGATAGACAAGAAAGGGAAAATGATAAACAAATGAAACTACAATTTGAAAAAGAGAAGGATGAAAGGGAATTTCAAATTAGAATGAAAGAATTGGAGCTGGCAAGGGAAAAGCACGATTCCATTTTTCGTACCAATTCAAAGTTTGACATTGTAGGAAATATTACTTTAGTGCCCCTTTTTAGTGAAAAGGAAGTAGACAAATATTTTATGCATTTTGAAAAAGTTGCTGAAAATTTGAAATGGCTAAGGGAGTATTGGACTCAATTATTGCAAAGTGTACTTTATGGCAAGGCCGGAGATGTCTATATATCCTAGTCAGTACATCAAAGTTCTGACTATGATTCGGTTAAGGAATGCATTTTGAAGGGTTACGAGTTAGTCCCTGAGGCTTATCGGCAAAAATTCAGAAACTATAAAAAGAAACTAGACACACTTATGTTGAATTTGCTAGAGAAAAAGAACAGTTGTTCAAGAGATGGTGCTTAGCTGATAAAATTGAACATGATTATGAAAGACTCGAACAACTGGTATTACTTGAAGAGTTCAAGAACTGTGTTTCTAGTGATGTCAAAACTTATCTTGAAGATCATGAGGTCAAAACCTTGGAAAATGCTGCTCTTGCTGCTGATAAGTATTCCTTAACTCATAAAGTTCCGAGGGTAAGCAAATCTTTCACTCAGCAGTCTACCGATAGAAAGGTATTTCAGCCTAATACGACTACTCCTAAAACTCAATCTGGCACAACTTCTAAAAATCAAGCTTCTAATAGATTTGATTCAAAATCCTTGTCTATGCCTACGTGATCCTATTGCAAGAAAAAAGGACACGTCATTTCTGATTGCTTCAAATTGAAATATAAGCATCAGAATCAAGATAGACCTATCCCAAATGCCCCTATTTCTAAGAGGTCAAGGACACGGCCATGTAGTGAAAGCAATACATTTGTTGGGTCTCAAAAACCCCAGACTGATTTTATTGTGGAGAATTTTGAACCATTCATGTCGAAGGGTTCTATATCACTCTTGGGTGATTTGGCCAATCCTATCCCTATTAAAATTTTAAGGGATAAAGGAGCGTCTCAGAGTCTTTTAGTGTCAGGTATTTCGCCTTCTTCTGAGAAGTCCTGTTCTAATGAGAGTGTTCTCATTCAGGGAGTAGAGTGCGGCTTTGTTACCGTTCCTCTCCATTCTGTAAATTTGTCATCAGACTTAGTTTCAGGACATGTGACAGTCGGAATAGTGTCTAATTTACCCGTTGAGGGCATTCATTTGTTGCTACGCAACGACCTAGCTGGAGACAAGGTTGTGGTTAATCCACTTGTAACTGACAAGCCTTCTTTGGATCAGAAAGTTGATCCTATTGAAAAAGAAATCGCTGATTTATACCCAGCTTGTGCAGTTACCAGAGCTATGGCAAAGATAGCTCTTGAGAATGATTTTGATAAGGAATGTATTCCTTTAGCTGACACATGTATTGATCAGGCTTTTGATGAGGTCACTTTTACTTCTAATTTGGATCAATCTAAAGGTATTGATCACAGTGATCCTCTTTTTGAATACTCATTCTCTTTTTTCTAGTCAGGGTGACAAACGACAATTACTTGTTGTTGAACAGGAAAAAGATCCTGAGATCTCTTGTTTGTTTCAGAGGGCCGTTAGTGAAACTGAAGCTACTGAAGTACCTATCTGTTACTTCCGTAAAACTGGAATTCTTATGAGAGAATGGAGACCTCCCGAGGTACCTGCTAGTGACGAGTGGTCAGTGAAATATCAGATTATGATTCCGAAACCTTACAGACAGGAAATACTTAATTTGGCCCATGAAACTCCTCTGGCTGGTCATTTACGGATAAATAAAACTTATCACAAAATCTTGACTCACTTTTATTGGCCAAAAATCAAAAGTGATGTTTGCAAATTCTGTAGATCTTGTCATACTTGTCAAATAGTAGGAAAACCCAATCAGAAGATACCTAAGGCTCACCTACAACCTATTGCTGCATTTGACGAACCATTCAGTAGAATTATGGTAGATTGTGTTGGTCCCTTACCAAAGACCAAGTCAGGCAACCAATATTTGTTGACCATTATGTGTGAGTCAGCAAGTTTCCTAGAGGCAATTCCTTTGAGGGATACTATAGTAAAAGCTTTGATAAAGCCTTTTACTCAATTTGGCCTTCCTAAATTTGTTCAATCTTGTCAAAGGTCAAATTTCATGTCTGGAATTTTCCAGCTTGTTATGCTTGAAGTTGGCACTCAGCAATTCAAGTCACAAGTGAAATTATGGTTTCACAAAACTTTACTTGAGAGAATTTTTGAGTCCTGTAATGGAGTCCATTCTCTCTTGCTCATGCTTCAAAATTTTCTTGAAGTTAGATTTTATGGCCCTTACAAAGTAAAGAAAAAAATGAATGAGTTAAATTGTAATATTAGTACTCTGATCTAAGTATATTAATAGAGTTCTAGTATTTTGAAAGAGATAGCCAGGTAAATTATGCAATTAATTTAGTTGTACCTGTCCCACCAACTGAGGATTTGATTGAAGGAATTCAGTCGGATTCTACTGATCTTGGAGCAACAGATGATCGGAATTCGGAAATTATGGAAAATGTAGACCAGAAACTGTCTCATTTACAACAAGAAGAAGAAGGTGAACTTAAACAATTATTGTCTGAATATGAGCACTTGTTTCCAGACGTACCAACAAGGACAAACAATATTTTTCATGACGTTGAAATTGTAGATTCAAAACCCATGAAACAGCACCCATACAGGATGAACCCTCTCAAACAGGAATACTTGAAAAAGAAGATTCAGTATTTACTGGAGAATGATTTTATAGAGCCCAGTAAGAGTGATTGGAGTTCACCGTGTATACTTGTTCCGAAACCGGATAAAACTTTCCGAATGTGTACTGATTATAGGAAGGTGAACAGTGTGACACAAACAGATTCATTTCCATTACCAAGAATCGATGACTGTATCGACAAAATTGGAAATGCCAAATAAGTCACCTAATTCGACCTTCTGAAAGGATTTTGGCAAATTCCACTAACGGAAAGGGCAAAAGAAATCTCGACATTTGTGACTCCAGATGGACTCTACCAATATAAAGTAATGCCATTCGGTATGAAGGGTTCTCCAAGTACGTTTCAACGCCTTATGAATATGATTACCTCTGGTCTAGACAATTGTGATGCTGATATTGATGATGTCATCATCTACAACAACACCTGGAAAGAACATCTATCCACGATTCGGAAATTCTTTGAGAGACTCACTGATGCAAATTTGACTATTAATTTATCTAAAAGTGAGTTTTGCCGTGCTTATGTTACTTTTCTAGGACATATTGTGGGACATGGTCAAGTTAAACCTATAGATGCTAAGGTCAAGGGTATCTCTGAATTTCCTGTGCCTGTCAATAAAAAGCAGCTGATGCGATTTTTAGGTATGGCTGGATACTATCGCAAATTTTGTTCTAACTTCTCTAATATTGTTGAACCTCTGACAAACTTGTTGAGAAAGATAAACAAGTTTCTTTGGACTCAAAATAATGTCAAGAGGCTTTTGATAGGTTAAAGGCCATACTTAAAAGTGCACCAGTACTAACAGCTCCAGATTTCAGTCAACCATTCAATCTATCTGTGGATGCAAGTGATGTTGGGGTTGGAGCAGTTTTGATTCAAGATGATAGAAATGGTGTAGAACATCCAGTGTACTATTTCTCTAAGAAATTAAATAAGCACCAAAGAAACTACTCAACAATCGAGAAGGAATGCTTGGCTTTAATACTGGCATTACAGCATTTTGAAGTTTACATCAGCTCAGCTCCTTCTCCGGTTGTTGTGTTTAGTGATCACAACCCCCTTACTGTCATCAACAGGATGAAAAATAAAAATCAAAAACTATTAAGATGGAGTTTATTTTTGCAAGAATACAATCTTGACATCAGGCACATCAAAGGAAAAGACAATTTAATTGCAGATGCACTTTCCCGTGTATAGAAATATTATTTTCATATACACCTTTGTATAATTCATAAGAGTTCTTCTTATGTAATTTTATTTTACCTCATGTATAATTTACATCTGGTAAAAAAGAACGCTTTATTACATAAATCTTTCTTTCTTTTTCTTTATGGGGGAAAGTGTTACGACCATGTAGTTTAATTACTTGTGTGTTAAAATTTGAATTCTTTTTATTTCATTTTTGTATCATTATATTTTATTATGATGATGATTATGTTCACGTGATCTGATACTTGTGAAAGATACATCGTGTTTATTTAGAACGTAAATATGACTCGCATGGGCAAGATTTTTGCATGCCATGGTTTGTCGATTTAAGTAAATACTACGCAAAAATGATTAGTTATTGCCAAAGTCATTTCCTGGCCCACGCGAAATTGCATTGTTTATTGCGAAATAACCACGCGTTCTTCGTGAGTGTGCATGAAATGATGTATTAGGTTGGTTTTTAAACACTTAGATCCCTGTGAAATAGTCAGAGTCGTT